>JADRCC010257699.1:0-19143 GCA_019843855.1 Hylomyscus alleni | reverse complement strand
TGTGTGTGTGTGTGTGTGTGTGTGTGTGTGTGTGTGTGTGTGTCTTTCCATTGTGTGGGGATCAAGGACTGGTCTCAGGCTGCCAGGTTAGAGAATCTTTACTGACTGAGCATCTCTCTGTTTCCCTGGTCTCACTATTTTTTTTCCTTTTGAAACAAAATCTCTCACAGTGGGCTTACTTGCCAGAGAGCCTCAGAAGCGGATTTGTCTCTTCCTCCCCAGCACTGAGATTACAAACCCTTACCACCACCATGCCTGTACCAGGGATAGAACTCAGATCCTTACCCTTGCATGGCCAGCACTTTCCTGACCAAGCTTCTTTCCTTAGCTCCCTAAGCCTCACTGCACATGCACAAATGTGAGTGAGCCCTCGCTTTGCCTCCGAGCTATCTCAGTTGGCTTTGGAACTAGAGGAAGGAAAAGCAGGTGCAGAGAATGAGGGGGAAGAGGGCACCCAGGGCAGTGTCAGCATGAGTTTGGTTTGGCTTCGGTAGGGGTTAGGCATTTGAGACAGAGCCTTGTTGTGTAGTCCAGGCTAGCCTGGAATTTGTTACGTAGTTCAGGATGACCTCAAATTCAAGATCCCTCTTCCTCAGTCTCCCAAAGGCTAGGTTCGAGGTTAGAGGTTAAAGGTTAGAGGGGAGTGATACTCTGCACAGTACTTGCCTTGCGTTTGAGAGCTCACCATGCTGGGACTGACTACCTGTATACCGTCTATGCGGCCCCAGGCAAGTGGGCTTCCTCTCCTAGTTTCCTTGGCTCCAAAACGCAGCAAATCATACCCACTTGGTGGGATTTTGTGGGTCAAAAGGAGCCGCATGGGAGTCTCAGTTCTCAAGCACAATAGGCATTCTTCTTGTCCCTCTGGCCTTTGCGCCTCAGGAACCTAAGTCCCTACCCCACCCCCCCAGCCTAAGCCCTTTCCTCTCCAGCCATCCCCACCAAAATGCGGAGAATTAAAACATGCAATCACACAGCTTCCTGACGGGAAATGCTTTGGAAATTTTCGGCCCCATTTACTTCTCAATCTAATTTTGTCCTCGGTTGCACATTATGCTCGAGATGGGATCTCATGTGGTTTGCCCAGCACTCTGCACACCAGCAGGAGGCAGCCGGCATTACTTGCTGCTCCTGTCTCTTGCAGCACATGAAAGGCATAATGAGAGCACCCAGCAGTCTCTGGCAGCACCCCTGGATGAGAGGGTCCATCCTGGGCACTTTGGCACACAGGTCAACCCACCTCTCCTATTGGGGACTAGGGAAGATCCTCACAGCCAATTCCAGCCACAACATGGGCCCCCATTGCTGTCCACCCTGAAAGTGCCCCTACCTGGCTCCAGGCTTCTTTAGCTAGACTGTCTGTGGCTCCCAACCGCCTCCACTTCACACTCAGACTTCCAACTGCCCTTTCCTCAACCGTTTTAACCTAAGTTCTGTGTTTGTTCCACACCACAGGCAGATTGCTCTTCCTCACTTCACCCCCACGCCTCAGCAAACTCTGTGATGCCCTCACCACCTCCACTTGGGCAGACCCCTCCCCAGGATCCCTGCCCCTCACAATACCACATGCCGTCTTGAGTGCACTGAGAGCCCCGCACATGTGAGACTAGTGGGACAACTGTTCACCAGAAGACAAGTGCCTGACTTCCACCATTAGTCACCCAGGACTAGCCACCCATTCCCTGGGAGTGCCCATAGCATACTTGGTACAGAGCCCATTAGCTCAGAGAACATTTTTCCAGCTGTTCCGCTGGGCTATCCTGGGTGAAGGTGCTGGGGACTTTGTGCTTTTGTTTTGAGCTTCATTATCTGCCTGGTCTACTGACTCCAACAGGTGACCTCAGCCACCCCTTTTCCCCTGCACTGGGCTACAGCCATCTCGCCTTACTTCTCCTTTATCCACAGGGTTGGAGTCTGGCCCAGGGCCTTGCCTTTTCTCTCTTGAGGGTTTGTAACCTCTATCAGCTGGTCAGAGATTGAGTCTCATCCTCAATACGTCATCCTCTGCTAAGATCCCCAAGAGACACCTATAGGATGCCACTCGCTACTTAGAGGCCTCAGAGGCACCTTCAGATGCTGCTCCGATCCAGCCCCCGGGAGCCCCCGAGACCTGTCCCTCCCTCTTGGAAGCTTTCCTCACCTCTCTTTCAGCCTGGCTAATCCCCACCATTTTCAAGGTTCCAGTGTTGCTCTCTGCAGGAAGCTTCCCTTGGTCACTCTCCACACAATGCCAGGGAGGTAGAGGTGGCACTCTGTGTGCTCCTGTGAGCCCATGCCTCTCACACCATCGCTCCAACCTTTCAAAGCATTTACTTCTGCTGTCCTGGGAGCCTTGTCAGAAGGGTCTGTCCATGACCCCCTTTGACCTCTCTAACAGTCTTCTAGGTGTGGAAACTGGGGTCAGAAAATGTCAAAAATCCTTCTCAGGATCTTGATGGTAGGGGTCAAGGATTCTCCCCAGGACTGGCAGGTAGGCAGGTACCCCCCCCAACTCTGTGGCTTCACACTGGGGGAGGTCACTAGGTGTGGCAACACTTCTCTTTACTTAACCTCAGTTTCCCCTTCTGTAAACCGAGGCCCATTTTTCTCCTTCTGCAAACCTAGAGTCAACTCTTTCCTTGTTACCCTTCTTAGGATGGAAGGAGCTCTGGTGGGTAGCAGATGTTAAGTCACCAGGAGAGCTGCGACAGGCAGTACACAGGTGAGGGAGTAGCTATAGGCTTTAGGAGCTGTCCCAGTGAGGAATTTCTTGCTCTTCTTAGAACCCGAGGCTTTTTTCCATTGGCCTCTCTGAGACGAAGGTGAGGGAAGGGATCGCATTTCCTCCCTAGAATGTCCCTGGGATATTTAAAATCAGCACCTCACTGTGCCCATCCCCCACAACACAGTCATGACAGTCAAGCAGAGAGAGGGGTGAGAGAGGGGAAAAATCCATAAAGGCTCTGCAAAGCGGAGGCCGGCGGAATTCTCCAGCTTCTGACCACCAGTTAGTGACGTCAGGATTTATAACTGTATTAAATGGTGTGGCAGGCAGCCTTGATATATCAGTTCTCCCTCTCCCCAAATCACAGACAATAAAAGCTTTGGCAGTGAAAGTCATTCATCATCATAAAGACCTGAGACATCCTGGTCATCAATTTCACTCACATCCTTAATACCCTGGAGAGGGTGCAGGAGTTGAGCACCTCAAAGCGGGGAGGGGAAAACACGAGGGGGGACTGAACAGGAATAATTACAAAGGTCAAAGAAGGGATTCACCCGAGAGGGTGCCATGGCCGGCCAGTCACTTTCTGCTGCAGGTGCGCTCCAGTCACAGAGCGGCTCACCCCTTGTATCTGCCTTGGGTACTCTCAGGCCCCACCCCAGGAACACGGGGTGGGAGCAGCTGAAACAGGGCCCCAAGACCAGAACTGGGAGTTCTGGAGAATGGGGAAGCACACGTGGAAGCCAGAACCTTAGAGGGTGCTTCCTATCGGGAGTCTTTGTCCAGAGAGATGTTGAGCTAACGAGCTCACTGGAACCTTGTCATGACCTAGCCCCACACTGGAGATCCACATCAGTGCTGCTCCTGTCAGCAAGGCCAGGATGCTACAACCTCCCTGGTCCATCCAGCTGGTGGGATCACAGCCTGGTGCCTTCAGTGCACCCTCAGCCACTTCTGATCCTCTCTTGGCCCTATGCTTCCACGCTACCCCTAAATTCAATCACTTTGATCATGGACAGAGATGGGAGTCTAAAAGACTTTGAAGGCTTCTGTCAGTAAGACAGACCATCCTGCCCACCCCACCTCCCCATCCTCCGGCCATCCTTCTCAGGGTTGCCAGTGGGGTTTTCTACCCCTCACATGCCACCCCTGCACTTGACCTCCTTTATCCTCTCAACCAGAGGGCAATACAGGCAAAGGGAGCAGGGAGTCCTCTTAGCTCAAAGATGAGGAACTGAGGACTCAACTAAAGAGAACCCAACCTGGAGGCATGACCCTCCCTTCCCGGCTTGACTAGAAAGTTGACAGAAGGCCGGGCGGTGGTGGCGTACGCCTTTAATCCCAGCACTTGGGAGGCAGAGGCAGGCGGATTTCTGAGTTCGAGGCCAGCCTGGTCTACAGAGTGAGTACCAGGACAGCCAGAGCTACATAGAGAAATCCTGTCTCGAAAAACCAAAAAAAAAAAAAAAAAAAAAGAAAGAAAGAAAGAAAGAAAGTTGACAGAAGAGCGATAATTCTTGCTCTCTTGTTTTTCCCCCGTAAAAACAAAACAAATAAACAAACAAAAAAGTTTGGGCTTTGTTGGCCTGGGTTTCCCATATTGGATGACAGCCTATTGGGTGGGAAAGCCTCCAGGGGCTAAACTAAGCATCCCGAGATTGCTGGATTTCTCTGGATGATCTTGCCTAGGCAAGAACATTCTAGAAGCCAGGGAGTCAGGGTGAAGTGGTTCATACTTTTAATCCCAGCTCTGGGGGCGGGGGGAAGAGGCAAGTAGATCTCTATGACTTTGAAGCCAGTCTGGTCTATAGAGTGAGTTCCAGGACAGCCAAGGGTACACAGAGAAATCCTGTATTGACCCCCTCCCGAAAAGGCTTGAATGTAGAGGACCCAAGTTTCCTTTATGGCTCAAGTCTGAAATGTTCCTCATCAGGATCATGTTATGAATGCTCAGGTCAAGTCCATGGCTGTTGAAGGAAGGGCTTGCCTGGTGGAAGTAGCTCACCAGGAATGGATTTCAGGAGGGTACACCCACGAGTCCCATGCCTTCCTCCCGCCAGCCACATATTCTGCATGCCTTCCTCATGGTGACAGAATGAAACCCTCCTGAGATGGTGAGCCAGTGTAAGCCTAGCCTCCCCTCAGTTACCCTGCTCAAGCATTTTGTTACAAGGATGAGGAAAATAGCAAATGCAGTTTCCCAACATAGAAGGAACATTAGCTGCCCTCAGCTTTGTGTGTAACTCTGTCCCCAGAATTACCGCCTGCCCCACCGAGATCTCCTCTGCCATACTTCCTGTCTGTCACAGCACAGCAGGCCTGGTGAGAGGCTCCTTGGTCCAGTGTGTGGCCTCGGCAGCTTGACTGCCCACATTTGGATCCTCACGCCACCGTTTACAAACTCAGCAAGTTCCTAGGCACCTCCCCCCGTGCCTGCTATCGCTCAGGAAAATAGAGACAATGAGAATAACTTATGCAGACTAGACAAGTTAACATTAACCAAATGATGTAGAGCCATGCCTGGTACAAAGCACAACAGAAGCAAGTGTGCGCTTTCCCTCCTACGGGTGACTTTGGGTTGACTGGCCTCTAGCTTGGGCACACCTCTGGCTATTCAAAATTGTGCCAGGTCTCTGAGTCCATGTAGATTACTAACTCCCTCCAGGTGGGCAAGTGACACCATCCTGGAGCTGGCACAATAAAGGTATCGAAAAAGATTAGTGAGTCCGGAAAAGAAAACATTTCTCTGGATAGGCTGAGCCAACAAATAGAGGGCACCCCTTAAGATTCAGGCTGATGGCAGCCTTACCAGACCTTCATAGACATTCCTGGAGTGTAGCAGTCCTATAGCCTCAGATAATGAAAATAAAAGTTAATAGAGATAAATTAGAGAGGCTTTTTTTCTGAGCTTGGAACATTGGCAGCTGGGTGGGGAGTGGAGGCAGCAGATAGTAGAAGCCAATGGATTTGGGAAGAAATAATAATTATGATAATATCTTAGAATCAAATGTGCCTCTTTGCTCACCGCAGATATGCATGTGAGTGTGTGAATCATATCAATAACCTTGACAATGACCTAGAAGGGTGGAGTGAGGGGTGATTAGTAACAACCAATCATACGAGCTCATCTATCCATTTGTCTTCCACTTCCTGAGTCTGTACTGTATCTGAAGCCCTGCATCAGGCTGCATTGGATGAAGCAGAGAGGGTGTGGAATCTCACGGAAAGTTAAGCAGGGCTCATAGAGTTACGAATGGAGGATAGGTAGGATAATACCATAATGGTGGCCTGGTTCAGGACTCAGATCAGGAGCATCACTTTTGAATGAGGGTAGTTGAAGGGAGGGGGGTTATTGAGAAAAGTAATACTGGGGTAGGGGAGACTCTCCCAGAAGATCCGTGCTGAAGGTACATGCAGAGAGTCAGCTGGTTCCTAGGCCCAGGGTGGACGTATTTAACAGGCAAAGCTCTGGACCAGATTTTACATTCCCTCTAGGGGTAAATCCTAGAGCATCAGGTGCTGGCAGAGTGACAGGCTCTCTGTGGGTTGGTCAGAAAAGACACCGTCCTTACAGTTTATGGGACATTTGCCTTATCTTTCTGAGACATCTTACTAGGATCCTACGGTAAGATGGGCCAGGATTGTGACTCTCATTTCAAAGACATGAAAAAGTGATGCTCACGGGTGAAACCTTCTCAGAGTTCCTAGGAGTTCTGGCAGGCGGAGCCTGTAGACCTGATGTGCCTATCACTGCTGGGCAACCAACAGAAGAAACCTAGTCAGGAGCCCAGCAGAAGC
Source organism: Hylomyscus alleni (assembly GCA_019843855.1). Lineage (NCBI taxonomy): Eukaryota > Metazoa > Chordata > Mammalia > Rodentia > Muridae > Hylomyscus > Hylomyscus alleni. The sequence continues at coordinate 12,641 of JADRCC010257699.1, read as the reverse complement.
CAAGGCTCTAGAGTGGCCAACTAGAAGAAGACAAAAAGACAGGCCTGGATCTAGGCTTCTGAGTTTTAACTATGGAGACTGAGGTAATTTGTTATGGCATCGACGAGAAGCCATGATGCAAGCAAGCCACAGGAGTGTCTAGAATAGAGAACTGGTGTCCCTAGTTCCGCTCAGCATCCCTTTGTGGGAAGACTTCAGAGTCTAACTCTGCCACGGGCTGCTTTCCTGTATTCCAGACTTTCAAAGCAACACTTAACTATCGCAGGAGGGGGTGCTATACCCTTCAGTATTAACTCACTTAATCACGTGATAATTCATCTTAATTATCCGGTTGCTCGTATTGAGAAATACCTAGGACATCAGTAAAGCCCTTATCTAAGGGCATCTGTGACGGCATCGCCAGAGAAAATGAGCTCCTGAGGGCTCTGGCCTAAAGATTGGATGAATCCATTGACGAATTCATAAACGATAACATTATTGGGAGACGGAGAAAGGAGGCGATGATGGTGCCTCCTTGTAAGCTGTGCGTCCCCTGAGTTTTGGGGGTGTGTCTTGCCTTGTCTTCACACGTATTGCTTTTCTCTGCTTCCTGGTTGCCATGGTGAGATCTGCTCTTCTCAACCATGCTCTCTCCACATGATGGAATGATGTCCCTGAAACCGTGGGCTGAAATACATATTTCCTCCCTAGAGCTGTTTCCTCTGGTGTTTTAGTCATGAAGCAAGGTCTTGTCCTCATGTCTAGAGGGAATGGCAGCTCACACACAAACAGCCAAGAAACAGAGGCCACCCAGTCCTGAGTTACCGAGCTGCAAGCCAAAGCCAGGCAGACTGCTCAGAGTCTATATGGTCACCACGCAATGTGCTCAGCTTTCAGTCTGGCTGTGCTTCGGGACACAGAAGGCTCTGCTCAGAGCCCTGTGATGATTCAGGGCTCAGTGCTGTTAGAAGCAGGATGGCGGGGGCCTGTGAGTGGGGCGAGGGTAAAACCTCTTTCACTTCTAGATGAGGGAACCCAGACACTCTCTTGAACTCTTAGTAGGACAAAAATAATGTTTCAAAGAATAAGGGGTGGGGAGACCCAAAGCACCAATGTGTGGTTAGCTCCAGAGACGGCCTGTTCAGTTTTTCAAAGAAGTCAGTGTTAAGCTCCTGAGGGCTGGAGAGATAGCTCTGTGGAAGGAGCACTGGCTGCTCTTCCAGAAGACACAAGTTCTATTCCCAGAACCCACATGTTGACTCACAACTATTAAAACTCCAGTTCCAGAGTATCGGACACCCTCTTCTGCCCTCTGTGGGCGCCAGGCATGCATGTGGCACACAGACATACATGCAGGTAAAGCACCTGTACACATAAAAACAATCAAACTGAAAAAAAGTTTTAAAGCAGTTCTCCTGGGGGCCGACCGAAAGCAGTCTCCACTGTGGCTTCCCCATGCTTCCGACAACTTCCCACCCTCACCCCACAGCACTGAGCCAGTATGGAGGCAGTCACCAGACCCCACAGCCCTGTGCCAACTCAGGATGGCAAGATTACCCACTGTCCTCTTGCCTCGATAACTGAGAGCCATCTATCCAGTGTCCCTAAGGATATGGGCCATGACCAATGTCTTGCTGGAGAAAAATCCACAATGATTTGTCCACATCGTTAGAGAGGAGAGTTCTTCACTCTTTGATGAGTTAGGGCCTCCATAAAATTATGAAGTAAAAAACTTAGAAAGCTACCATTATACAGAGTATAAAGGCAATTATAGGTAATCAGCCATATGCATGTAATGTTGTGTGTGTTCACAATGCATAGATAAGACTCCAGAAAGACACAGAGCACACCAGTAACTGCTAACACCTGCATTCTAAAACAGGTGAGGAATGATGGGCAGGAACTCAGTCATAGCTGCTTTAGGTACTTCTGTGCCTCTGGAATTATCTTTACAATGAGCTTGGATTACTTTTGGTTAAAAAGAAACTGTTTCCTGATACAGGGTCTCCCCGTGCTGCTCTAACTGTCCTGAGACCAGGCTGGCCTCAAACTCACAGAGATCTTCTGCTTCTGCATCCCAAGCACCGGGATTAAAGGTGTGCACCACTATGCCTGGCTTTAAACATGAACTTTTAGCTGGCTTTGGTGGCTCACATCTTTAAGCCCAGCTCCCAGGAGGCAGAGGCAGGTAGATCCCTGAGTTCAAGGCTAGCCTGATTTACAAGAGCGAGTTCCAGGACAGCCAGGGCTACACAAAGAAACCCTGTCTTGAAAAGCCAAACAACAACAACAACAAACTAAACAAACAAAAACTCTGAACTTTTAAGAAGGGAGGATGGCGAGTGGGGCATGGTGGCACTGCATGGGGACACTGCATAGTGGCACTACATGGGGGGAACTACATGGGGGTACTACATGGAATTCTAGAACTCAGGAGGCATAGGCAGAACGGCCTGCTCTCTAATTTAAGGCTATCCTGTTCTACATAGTAAGTGCTAGACCAGTCAGGGTTATATAACAAGACATGTTGACAGACAGACAGACAGACAGAGGTAATGAAAGATTAAAGCAACCTTGAAAGCAGAGAAACATGGCTTCCCTTACACACTGCCTCCCCACAGAACCTTCTCTCAAATTCCTGGCCGAAGAGAAGCCACATTAAGTCACTGCCATTCACCCATATGTGCATCATGTCTCCCAGGACCCTGACACTTTCTTTCTGCTTGGCTTTGCCTTATACAGGTTTCGATATTTGCTTCCCTCATCAGAGTGAGTATGTGGACAGAAGGAACACCGGGTTCCTTGGGCCCAACACAGGCCAACATGCAAGAAGAGCCCAGTTTTGATGGAAAGAGGAATGAATGAATGAGTGAATGAATGATACACGGCAGAACCTCTGCAAAGTCGTCAGGAGCTTCCTTCCTGGCTCCAGACAATGAGAAGAGCCAGATGCTCGCTCTCTGACCAGGAGAACCAGTTAATGAAATCACTATTTTAGGAGGATGGATCACAGCAGGGTGGACTGGGAAGGTGGAGGCCCAGAGACCCACTGAAAGGCTATTTGGAAAGGTCGGCTTCCAAGCTGCCTGCGAGTGTGAAAAATCTCTGAGTGCATTACCAGGAGGGCCATCCGGCTCCGTTTATTTTTATCCTATGGAATACAAGGTCAGAAACGAGTAGAGCACTTTCGGATGAAATTATTTTTTTTAATTGACACCACACTTTACACAAATATCAATTCATTTTTTTGAACAAATAGTTCTTGGGAACACTGGGCTAACCCGAAAGCAAGGCATCCATTCTTCAATGTGCATGTTAATTATAGGGATGCCTGTGTTTCACTAGGGCTTTCAACCATCCGACCTCCGCCTTCTCTGAGCCTCTGAGTGGCCTTACAAATACTAAGATTCTCAACTTCTGGGATGCTAAGAATCCAAGCATTGACTGCTGTGGGTATCCTTACTAGTGTGGAAATGAATATTTTAAATCCAATTGAATTTGCTACAAATCATTTTGGAAGGTAAATGGCCCCGTACCTCGGGGAGAGAGGAGCATTTCCAGTCTCAGGTGTTGAATTTTTGCACGCAGCAATCTAGACTCAGCACTGGCTGGTTCGTAGTGTCTGGAAAGAGTTCACTGCTATTGCAAGGGTCTCCTGACTCTGCAGTCATTACAGGAAATGGAAAGGCCAGGGCAGTGGATGTAGGCAGGGCTGGAAGCCCAGTTGCTGGCAGGGGGATGGGGTGGGCAGCAGGCCTGATAAACTGGAGGGCTAGGCAGGTGCTATCCGAGGATTCTAAAGGGGCCGCCTCTTCTCAAGTTCCCCATGTTGATCCGAGAGAAGCAAGCTCACCAAGCTTTCAAGAGAGGTGTTTTAATCTTTAATCAAACCCTTTGGTTTTTAAAAGGCTACTTTTAAATTGTTTGGTAGTTGCTAAGTAGACAGCGTTCAAAAGCTTAAAAATGTAAATGGAAAAATGTAAATGGATGGTTCAGTGGGCAAAGGCTCTTGCCAAGCAAGCCTGGTAACCTGAATCCAATCCCTGGAGCCTTTGTCAAGGTGGAAGGCAAGAGCTCACTCCACAGACTGTTCTCTGAGCTTCGAATGAATGCTGTGTTGCATGTGTGCATGCATATACACACACACACCTTGCACACGCACTTTGCACACCTGCACACCTTGCTCACACACACTTCCCATCAGGCTACCATGGACTTTCTCATCCTGCGTGTGCTCCACTGTGAGAATAACTCTCTACTTCTTTGATCTGCCCCATCCCAGTGGACATTTGACTCCTTCTCTGACCTTCAAAATGATAGTTGATATTTTTAATGTTTTGGATCTGTTATGCAGATCCAAAAACCTTTGGGATGGACTTTCAGGCCAAGCTGAAGGGTCTGTGTGGCAAGGCTTGGATCTGTAAGCTCACAGCACCTGGAGGCAGCTTCCAGCACAGTGCTGTGTGAAGGTTCTTTGCCTTTGTGGTAGTAGTAAGATCACTGGCAGCAGAAGTGACCAAATTTGGGTAAAGAATTGTCCAGGGCTATGTGAAGAGTCAAGCTACCCTGCTTGTGTAGTTTCTGCTAAGTCTAAGAACAGCCAAGGTCTGTATTATACAGGCGTGTCCAACTGGCCACAGAGAGGGAACTGAGAAATGGCCCCACTCTGCAGGCGCCCCATTCTCTCATGTGGACATTTATAGGACACTTTCTAGGTTTGTGTCTTCCACTAGAAATTTCTCCCCTAACCTCCACCTCCACCCCAGATAATCCCCAAACTTCTCATAATTTAAGTCTCAGATCAGATGCTACCATTCAGGGAAGGCTCTGCTTCACCCTGCCCCCTACTCAAGTATTTCCAGACTCTTCCCCCTCAGTATTTTTCTTAGAGCTCCTGACAAGAAGAAACCGCAGTGTGTTCATTCTGTGTTGACTGTTAACTTACCCCTCACACACTCGTTAGCCCTCAGGCACACCCAGTGAAAAGACAGACTGTCTGCAGGCGTCCCATGGAGTGAGCTGCTACTGATATCACCTCATGTTTCCAATAAGTGAAACAATTTCAACAGCCCAGTGTTTTCCATAGGAAGCTGGTGACCCAGCCCTGGGTGCCAGCTCTCCTCCTGTGTCATTCCCCCAGCACCTTTCAGCAGCCCGAGTACACAGACATTTCTCAGAGTCTTGCTTTCATTATTCATTATGACTCCACTCTGAGGGAAGAGGTATTTAGCTGCGTCTGATGAGCCTCCAAAAGTCTCATAAAAAGTGGGTCAAAGGAGGTGTTCCCAGTGGAAGGATGAACAATTGGTTGTTCAGGGCTGCCTGGCGGCCGGCCAGAGGAAGCTCGAGCGGGAAGCAGAGCACATCTGAGAGAGAAGCCTCCTTAGAAAAGCTTCAGTGCCACTCGGGATAAGGAGGTCCCCGCACCAGGGACCCTGGACACTGTCCCACGGAACCAAATCACTGGGCTCACTGACCAAAAGCAGGGTGGAGGTTTTTATTGTTTCTCTGGAACTTGGGAGACGGCTCAGGTGGCAACTGCTTGCTGCACAAGTTTGAGGACCCAAGTTCACCCCACCAATACCTGTGTGTTTAGAAAGGATAGTGTTCATCTGTAATCCCTGTGCCGGGATCCCAGCGCAGCTGAGTGGGTGACCGCCAGGCACAGTTATGTTCTAGCTCAAAAGTAAGGTTGGGAAGGATCGAGCAAGACTCAACACTAACTTACTGCCTCTACACTTAGGAACACACACACGTGTTAGAGTGTACATGTGTACCACTCATGTGGGCATACACACAGAGAGAATTGCAACACACACACACACACACACACACAAAAGCATCCCTGACTGCACTCAGGCTCCGGCTCCCAGTGGCCCTCAGCCAGCCAGATGTCCTGACAGCAGATTTCCTGACCCTCTTTCTGTCCACGTACACAGGCAGGATAAGGACCCTCTGAGAGTCCCAGAAGAGTTTACCTCCCTACATGCCACCCATAGAGAATTGGCACTGGGAGAGTCTTCGAGGTATACACCAAGAACAGTTATACAAGAACCAGGAGATGTATTAAGATAGATGCTAAGCAACATGCTTAACACTATGCAGGGACCACTCACTTGATCCTCTCAAAATGCCAAATGCCAATACAGATACCACCACCCAGAGTACTTGTCCTGTGTGTAGTGGGTCTTGCTGGGATCATCAGTATTAAAAACCAGAACTTAAAAACAAAACAAAACCCCAAACATCTGAGGCAGGCAGCAAAAATGGCCATTCTCCCATTTCATAAGTAGAAATACTGAGGCTTAGAAAGGACACGGAATTCGCCTAAAAAATAAGAGCATGTAAGTGGCGAGGTCCAGATTTAACCCTACCTCTGTCTCTCGTTCCAGCGCTTATTCCCCTGTCCCCTAGCTTCTGCTCAGACCCAAAGGGCAGGAGTGTTTGCTTTCATAGGTGGCTATGTTTGGGGTACCGAGGCTCCAAATATTGAAGGTAGCAGGCAGACCTGGAGACTCAGGGACTTGGCAACTACTCTCTCTGACTTAGTGGGTCTTACCCGCTATGTTATAGAATGGCCCTTGAGGGTTGAAGGGAGAAATGCCAGAGAGGTCTTAGAGCCCTGGGGCCAAGGCCACGACCACAAAGAGCCTCCTACACTTGTTGGGCCAAAGGTGACCCTCCTCAGTGTCCAATCTGCTGATGCAAAGCTATGATCCCCAGGGAAGAGACCAGGAGGGCATTTGTTGGTCTCACTCCTTTGTTTTCAAAGGCAAAAGGTCAGGTGGGCCCGCTAAGGACAAGACTGTCAGCTCTTTGACTAGTGGGGAGGCAGACGGAAGCTAGGAGCCTGGCACTGTCCCACCTGGCATCCTCTCTCCTAGGCAAACCCTGTAGCTGCCCCATCAGCAGGCCCGTGGCCCAAGGACACACCTGCAGATAATTAGTCCCAATCAGGACAGGCCCAAACTGCTGACAGCGCAGGAACCGACCGGCCACATCACCAAAATTTGCAAATGGTGAGCGATTTCTGAAGCGTGGCCCTGGCCAGCAGAGCAGGGTTTAGCTTAATATTTAATGTGGCTTATAAACGGTGCAGGGAAACTGACCTGTTCTCTAAAGAGACTTTTCTTGGGCTGCCCGGTGTGTAAGAGCATGGATAGGGTAGCTCAGGGACCCCCTCCCCCAATTTTGTGGCCTGGAAAGAGGGGCCAAGGTGGCTGGAGGATCACCCCTAACCCCCCACAAGACTTCTCAGCTTCTCCAGGCAGCTACTAACCGTGGCTGAAGTAAGTGAGGAGACTGGGCCTGACAGTGAACATTTGTGGAGTTTTCAATGATGAGGGCCATTGCTGGCTGACAAACAGACAAACAGACCACATTTCTTTTTCTTTGGCTATTGCCCCGTCCCACAAAACATTCAAGAAGGTGAAGTCTGTTTTCAGTCATTTGGAACTGAACTTCACTTTCACGTAAATGTGAACCTGTGGTCTCCACCCACATCGACTTTTCTAGGACCCCAGCTATTGAGTTTCACTTGGAGCTGAGCCAGAAGTTCCTCAACCTGCTGACACACCATAATGCCAGGATGAGCCCACACGGGCCCCCATCCACACCCCTTCGTACATGTGTTCTGTGCATGGAGAAAGTCCTGGACCACCTCTTTATGTCCTGCAATGTGGACTTTCAGAATATATACCTACCAAATACACACCATTAATCTCTCCTTTTGCTTCATACATAGTTCAGGCATCGAATTGTTTTGATTTAGTTTAAAAGTAGATGTGAAAACAGCTATGGTGGTTTGGAGGGCCCTCATGGCTCACACACTTGAATGCTTGGTGCCCAGTTGGTAGAACTGGTGTGGCCTTGGAAAAGGTGTGGTCATTGGGGATGACATTGAGGTTTCAAAAGCCCATGTCATTCCCAGCTTCTGTTTCTCTGCCTCAAGCTTGTGGGTCAGGATGGGAGCTCTCAGCTACTGATTCAGTGCCATGTCTGCCTCCCTGCCTGCCTGTTGCAGATTCCCTACCTTGATGGTCATGGACTTGAGCCCTTTGGAGCCATTAGCCCCATTGAACACTTTCTTTTATAAGTGGCCTTGGTCATGGTGTCTTATTACAGCAATAGAAAGGTGACCAAGACAACAGGCTACATTCTTTGTAAACAGTCATCAAGAATATAAGTGGTGTGTGTGTACAAACATTTGCTAACCCAAGGAGAGTCTGGTGGAGAGAAAACAGAACCCCCACTGTAATATCACAGGAACTCAGCACCCCACACAATGGAGGGAGGGGTGCGGGGGTCTCCTACTGAACATTCACGCACAAGCATCTGCCATCAAGGGTATGTGCATGCATGCGACTGTCTACTGTGTGTTAGCTCAGTGGCCATGGGCTAACTAAGGACAATACAATTTTCTATCTGTGTTATGCTTGGTATCTTTAATAATACTATATTAAATTTTTATAAGTGGGATCATATTGTGTTCTATATTTTTTAACCTAATGTATGTCTTAGACATTCATGTTAGTACTCCTTAAAAAAAAATAGATTTATTATCACTTATTTGTGTGTGTATGCCTGCTTGTCTCTGTGTGCACCACCTTCATGCAGGTGCTTATGTAGGTCAGAAGAGGATCCTGGAGTTACAGGCCGTCGTGAGCTGTGGTGCCGGAAGTGAAACCTGAGTCTTCTGAAAGAACAGCAAGTACTCTTAACTACAAAGCCATCTCTCCATCTCTCCAGCCCCAGCTCTGTGTGTGACCATGTGTCACACGTGTGCATGAGCATGTGTGTGTGCATATGTATGTATGTACGTATGAGTGTTGTATGTGTATGTGTTTGTGTGTGTATGTGTACCCACCGAGGCCACAAAAGAGCATAAATTTCCTGTGCTGTAGTCTCATCGTCAGGAGGTTGTAAGCCGCTGGTCTGGGAGCTGAGAACAGAATCCAGACCTTGAGAGGACAGCAAGCACTCTAACCACTGAGCCATCCCTCCCACCAGCCCTTGGACTATCGTGGTAGCATTATGTTGCCTGTGAGAAAGCACCCTGACTTACTTAGCTGGTCTCTATGTAGGGTCTGCTTTGTTTGCTGTTACAAATGACAGGCAAAGTCATCATTGCAGGCTTGTAGAGTAATTTCCTTAACGTGGACATAGAACTTCTGAGTCAGTGAGGAAACCTAAATGTATTTAAAACCTTGAAAGATATTGCCAAGTTTTCCTCCAAAGGGAATTACATAAATATTATAGTCCAATAGCAATCCATGAAAACATTTTTTCCTGTGTCTTTTCCAATACCCAGGCTTACTACAGAACTGATGGTCTCAGTCCCAGCATCTCGTGGCTGTTTTAACTTGCAGCTTTGTGGTCACGAGGATGGGGTACATCTCCCTGTACACTTTTGAGGCTCTACAGTTTTGCCGATAAACTATCCATTATTGCCTCATTTTTCTACAGACCATTTTTTCCTTATGGATTTTTAAAATATTTATTATTTTTAATTGTGTGTGTCTGTGTAGGGTGTGTGTACACAAGTCAAGTGCCTGCAGATGTCAGAAGTGTCAGATTTGGAGTTGGAGTTACACGTGGTTGTGAGCCACCTGAGTTCAGCTCCTAGCACCTGAACTCAGTCCCTCTGCAGGAGTGTGCTCTTAGCTTTTCATTTGTTTTTAAAAGCCTTTTATATAGAGGCTGCAGAGATGGCTCAACAGTTAAGGGCACTTACTGTTTCTGCAGAAAACCCAGATTTGGTTCCCAGAACCCAGATCAGGAAACTCACAATAACCCGTCGCCTCAGTTCCAGGAGGTCTGACGCCCTCTCCTGGCCTCTTTGGGTACCTGCACACATATGGTACTACACATAAGCAGGCACACACATACACATATAGAAATAGTGTCTAGCAATATTCTGTGTGTATAGAAAAGCTCCTTATATTTTAAACAAATTAATGTTTACCATCTATATTATGTCCTCACCCTAGTTTTGCTTTCGGATGTTTTTACATACAAAAAGATTTACATTTTAACATTTTTCAACCTTTTACGTTTGAAACATTTTAAAGGACTTTTCTACTCTAGGATTATAATGTTTTCCTTTCTTTGGCCCTAGTTTATTATAGCTTTATTTTTTAAAGTCCCGGCTAAGTGGGAATTTGTTTTAAATGATATGTAAGTATACATGTTTATGGGGTACATTGTGATCTTCTGATATAAATTACACTGTGTCATGGCTAAATCTGGCTACTTAGCATATCTGTTACCTCATAACCTATTTGTTTCCATAGAGACAATGAAGCAGGGATCTGACCACGTATATCTGGACTATTTCTCCACTGTCCACCTTGGCCATGTGTCTGAAACCTCAGCTTCTACAATAGTTGTAGTTACTATAGAATTATCATATGCTTTTATTTTTATTTAAAATGTTATTACATTTAATGCGTGAGAGAGAGAGAGAGAGAGAGAGAGAGAGAGAGAGATCATCGGGCTTGGCACAGGCTCTTCACCCGCTGAGTCATCTCGCCCCTGGTGATATATTTTAGACTGTCCTAGCAGACCTGCTTAATTCTTTACTTTAGGACATCTCTAGTTATCCTTGAATGTGTATTTATCCAGCATTTATCACCATTTTGAGAATTTTTCTTAAAGTCTGTTGGTATTTTACTTGGGATTGCTTTAAGGTCAAAGGTTACTTGGGGACTTCTTTCTGACAGTCAGTCTAGGAATGAACACCTCCTCATTGTTTTGTGTCACTTACTGTAGTTCTAAATTTATTCTCTGGTATTGTATATATTGTTGTTGAAGGTCTCGGTCTTCTATTGTGCTAATTATTGTTGATTTATAAGAAAGCTAATGACTAGGCTGATAATTAGAATATGCCTTCTTTTTCTGCCTTTTTGAATGCTTGTTTTTGTGTTTTGAAACTAGGTCTTCCTTTGTAGGCCAGACTGGCCTCCAACTCCTGACCCTCCAGCTCAGCCTCCTGACTCTGGGATCACACGTGTGCAGTGCCACGCCCTGCTGTAGAATGTGCCTCATGTCTCAGGACGAAGCACAGTGCTGACTTTGGCCAGGGGTGTTCATCCTCCTCTCCTGTGTATCATGTAACTTTCAAATCAAGAAATCCAAATCAATTCAAGCTAATCTTTCCTCCAGGGCTTATCTGAAAACCAATCCGTGTGTCCCCATGCAGCTTTCTGCAGATCTCTGAGCTCCTGTAAGCATCCGACTGGCCTTTTCAGCTGCAGCTCTGGGTCTGGGTACGATGCCCAATCCTTTCCATGCGTGACTCTAACATGAATGAGGCGGCCTTTGCTGTAGACCATGGAAGCCTTGTCTGGAGGGGCTGCTGTCACTGAGCCCCACGCTGTCACAACCGGTGGCACCACAGCCCCAAAGGAACAGCTCTTTTAAGTTTTTGAGAAGTCAGAAAGCTAGTTTTTGTTGTTGTTGTTTAGTTTTTGTTTTTTTAACTCTTGGCTCAAATTCTCTAAAAGCCCCATGAAGTCCAGTTAGATTTACCAAAGGCTAGACTAGCCTTGGTTAGGGAGCCTGCTTCTCATTTCCAAGACAAGATTTAGCCTTGGTGTTCACTGAACTATTAGCCACCTAAGTGAGCACGAGCCCAAACCCATTTCCTAAATCCTGCCCCAAGCTTTCCCTCTACCGTGCGGTCTCCTCCCGGATCTCATTTGAGTACCACAAAGACCCTGAGAGATCAGAAACACTTCATGGATGGAAGAGTATCCAAAAGCAAACAGGGAGGACTTCTCAGGCCTGGACAGGCCCTCTGGCAGTCATGGTGCAGGGACAGCACACAGGCCCTGCTGGAGTGTGGTACAGCCACTCATTGGCTGTGATCTCAGGCAGCGTGTTCTCTTCACTTACGAGATGGAGAAGAAGGTAACAGTAGCCACCTCTCAGTGTTCCCCTGAGCTACTCAGCAGAGGGCCTGAGACTCAGTGAAGGGACAGACGCCATGAAGCTGAGCTGACCCAGGCTGGCTCCCCTTCCCTCCCTGTACCTCCTCAGTTGTCTGTGGTCCCCTGAGAACAAGTACAAGGGTTCTAGAAAACTAAAGGTGGCTCTAACTCAGTCCCTTATTCCATAGGGTGGGCCCATCTGAGCTTAGCTTCTGTACCTTCATAATGGGAACACTGTCACTGAGGTCCCTGGTAATCCTGCAGGGGACCGCAGGAAATACCATGCTGGCTGGAGCTCACTGGCTGGCACCCCTTCCTCACACCTCCTCTCCGAGTCTCAGAGGACTGTGGGCTGTGCCTCAACTTAGATTCACCAAGGACCAAGTCACTCTTTCTCTATCTGACCCTCATGTGGTACCCAAGCTAACAAACAGGGTTCAGCTGCTTTTAGCCTGAGCCCAGTGCTGACTTAAGATGTTAGGTCTCAGAGACAGGCCTCCAGTCTGGGCACTAAGGGACCCTGGGCCTCAGATCTTGCCTCATTCATCCCTCCTCTGCAAACTAACACAAGCGAATTTTCTGGCTCTGCCTCTACCTTCAGATTATGTCCATCAGCCAACAGGGATATCTTGCCATCTCTGACTGGATCCCAAGCCCCGGCCCAAGTATAGCCCAGGAGCCCCCACTGTCTGTACATTCCATATTCTGGAGACTCTCCTGCCTCCTGAGTGA
>JADRCC010257674.1:1478-16072 GCA_019843855.1 Hylomyscus alleni | reverse complement strand
AAACTATGTAGCAGGCAGATGTTTATAGGTTCTTAGTTTATTATTTTATTTTAATTAAAATATAATTACATTACTTTCCCCTGTTACTTTTCTCTCTCCAAACCCTTCCATATTCTTTCCCTCCAATACCCCATGTCCTGTCTTATTCTCTCTTGAGTTGATGGTCTTTTTTTCATTGACTACTTTTATTACACACACACACACACACACACACACACACACACACACACACACACACCCTACTGAGTCTGTTTAGTTTTGTACCAAAATGAAATTAGATAAAAGAAATAAGTTCTAATATTCCATAGTACAGGATGGTATCTGTAATATAAAGTACTAGACAAGAGGAGTCTGAAGGTACCAAACACAAAATGGTAAGTCTTCAAGGAGGTAGATTCAATTACCTAGGTTTTTTTTTAATTATTTCATATTATATATGCATACTGAATTATGATGATAGACTCCATTAATATGTATAATTGTCATATGATCTAAAATATAAAAACTGTCATATATACATCTCTTTATTTATATGTAAAAAGGTTCTTAGGTCTATGAGATGGCTCTGGGGGCAATGGTGCTTGCTCTTTAGCCTGACTGCTTGAGTACAATCACTGGGACACACATGGTAAGAGAGAACTGAATCCCACTTTTTGTCTGCTGGCTTCCATATGCAGACATTGGTACATAGTCCCACAGACATGTGTGCATATACATATAAATAAATAGTATAATTTTAAAATTTCAAAACTAAAACTTCACATTTTTTTCCAAAAAAGAAAAAAAAGGCTCTTTTCCTGTTTGTGTTCATGCATGTGCTTGTACAATGTGTCTGTACATGTATGTGGAGGTCAGAGGACAATCTTCGGTGCTGTTCCTCAAGTGCTACTTATTTTATTAGACTAAAACTTTGACTGGTCTAGAACTTTCTGAGCAGGCTTGTCTGGCTTACCAGAGAGTCTCATGGGTGTACCTGTCTCTTTATATCCAATGCTGGGATTATAAATGTGTGTCATTCCACCTAGCTTTTTTTTTGTATGTTAATTTTTGGCATCAAACTCAGTTCTTAAAGGTTCTACGATATTTGGTTTAAAAAAACAGACTACCAGAGAGAAACAGAGAGACACAGAAAGAAAAATAATATGACAGATGGGTTATATAAAACACTCAGAACATCTAAGGAGAGTGAGCAAACGGACTGATTCGAAGTTGATGCATAGTAGGAAATACTGATGGAAACCTGTAATTCTGGTACCTGGCAGGCAGTGGTAGATGCAGAGATAGGAAGACGACAGTGAATATGACATGAACCTGGGTCACAGAGTGAATGTCAGCCCACGCTCAGCTACAGAGACTAAGTCTCAATGAAACAAACAACAAACAAACAATAAGGAAAGTGCAGGTGTATCTTGATTTAGTTTGTCAAAATATGCCATTAATATCTCTGTGCTACATAAGGTTTTTCTGATATAATTAAAACATATGGGTACCACTTGTATCCCAGCTATTAATATCTAGTTATGCAAGTTCATTTTTCTCAAGTCAAGTTATTAAAATACTATTTTATTTCTTGAATTCTAAATATATTTTAGATTTTGATTACTGATATAAGTTTAAGGGATCAAGAAAAAATTCTAAGGTGTTTTGTTTTTAAACACCTTATTTAAAATTTTGAAGCAACTTAAATTTTTAGAAAACTATTAAGGTATTCATTGGCAAAACTGTCCCTTTACTTCTGATATAATACTGATCTATGGGAAAAAAACTTCACAAAATAAATTGGTAATTAAAAAATGAATAATTGCATAAAGGTAGCATGTTAATCTAAAAGCAGGCTTAAAGATAGACCAGGCTTAATCTCTGTAGGTGAAGTCATATTCATTTTGTTAAGCATCATTACTTTCTAAAAAATCACTGCATATAAAAAGCAAACAGCAAATAATACAAAGATAGATCTAACTTGTTAAGCAATATCCACACTTGAAATGACTCTTTTTAGAACTTAAGACACCTTGTAAGTAACTTTCACGCAGTAGTCAGCTGACACTTACTAGTGTGATGACAATTATACAATAAGGCATTTTAAAATACTAATGTCAAAGTCATATGGATTAATACATAATTCGAATAATAATTCTTACTTTGGACCACGAAAGATCAAGGAGATCAGCAGTATGTCCTTTATATTTGCAAAATGGCCGTTGCCGAAATGGCGCATTTTTGTCATCTGGGTCTTCGTCAGTTCCACTACATACCTAGTTAGACATAAAACAAACTTTAAAACTCCGATGGAATGTTATCAGAACAAGAACTTCAGACTTTTCCCAACCACCCATTCTCTCATAAATTTGTATTATGCCCAACTAGAATCTCATGCCACCCAAAGCAGACTTCTTCTCTGTTTATGCTGACTTATTACTTACCACCTTTCTTTCTCTACATTCAATGACAAACTAGAATCATTTCTGAGGCAATATACCCTGCCATACTCTTTTCCATGTCTAAAAGAACCACTTCTTTGTCCTTTTCTTAGCTTCTGTTTCTTCAGAAGAACAACTAGCTTAAGGGGGTGAGTCATGACTGTGCTAAACTAATTCAATTTAGTTTAAACTAATTTAGTTCACTCCATTTCCCAAAGATCACTAGGTTAGCCATAGGGTGTGTTCAAGTTAGCTCACTTAAAGAGACTTTCCCATTTTTTGTCTTTGAATGTCTCCATGTGATTAAGATACTAGCTGCCTTCTTAGGATAGTAAGTAAGGTATGGAAGGACACAAGAAAAGAGAGTAAAAGGGAGAAAGCTGATAGAACTGTGTTTCCCTGGTGATACTACTGAGCTAACTAACTTTGAGAAGCCTTACCTCTTGACTCACTTCTTCATTATTTAAGCCATTTTAAAGGTAGGTTTCTGTTACTTTATAGAAGTAGGTAGAAAATAATGGTTACTGCATGCTATGTTTATTTGTCATCAGAATGAATCCTAGCTAGGAAATCTTTGAAATAGTTATTAACACTATAAATATAAATACATTGGGAAAATATCCTCCAAGTCCAAGAAGTTAAAATAAAATATTAAAAGGTCACATAGCAACTGGTGAACAAGAGAATTAAGGTAGAATATAAGTTATCTAACTTGTAAGTCCAGATTTACCTCAACTGCTTCAGAGCATATAGCATGAGAGACAATAGAGAATTCCAGCTGAGCCTATATATTTAGGGAAGAGTGGTTAGGATAAGGATAGAGATAAAAGTTCATGGAAATATAAAATGATATTAGGGTAAACAGGTATTTTTGAGACCACCTCACGAGATCTTACACATGTAGTTCAAAATTCTAGGTGGTATAAGGTCACTGAGAACAAATACAGAATTCTGAAAAATAAAAAGTAACAAGCTGACTGGAGCTTTACAGAAACTGGGAACAATGTCAAAGACTGTTTGGATGGAGCAAGTGGAGGCAGGAATAATAATAAGTTTAAGAATGCAGGTTTGACTTCAGATATAAGATTTTCGAAGATCTGAGCTGGGTTTGACCTGAGAGTCTCCTCCCTGAGGACTAACTTTCATAATTTAGGAAAGTGCTATCCAAGCTGCCATGAGAGACAAGCAATCAATATTTCTACCTAGCTGTGAAGTCTAGGAACCACAATAAGCAGTATGGGATATCACTAAGACTGTAACAGTGGTAGTAACCAACAACTGCAACTGGATTTAAGAACAAGAGGAAACTCATACCTGGTATTAGAAACCTAGCCAACTACCCATGGATAGTGAGATTATGGATCTTAGAAGAGAACATACTATGGTCAACAACAGAACCTACTACTACTAAACCAGCAAAATTTCTAACTGCATCCTAAATGCTTACTCTTATATCCACAGATAAGTGTACCTCCCCAGTCCTCACCAAAGAATCTTCTATTTGCAACAAGTAGAGACCATTACAGAAAATCACAACTGGTCAAAACCAACTGATTATAGGGTGCCTAGCCCCATTAGCTATATTTAAAACACAACTCCTACACCTAAGACTTAGGGACCTTATATCTTTTGGTTGTGAGCTTACCCTTTAACATCTCAGCCATCTATCTTGAAATAATTGCTAAAACAAAAATGATCCTAGGAAATTTCCAATTAAAAATAATTTTAAAAATGTTATCATAAAAAAAGATGTAAGGAACTTGGAGGAAATAGGAGCAGAAAGATTTTAAGAGCCAGAGGACCAGAATATCTGCTGTGAGACTGTATTGTCTAGAAATGGCAGAGATGCTTCAACCTATGATACCACTACTATAGGGCCGCTTAAATAAGACTGGAACAAACACAACACCAAAAAGCCTGAAATGAAGAAGGGGGAAATGTCATGGGACCCCACCCTAGAACAAACAACTATATGTAAATAATAATGCTTAAAGAGGGAAAAATAGTCTTTCCCCAAGGGATGATCCTCACTAACTGCTTATGCAATATCAAGTGCTCAACCCTGAATTCATGTACACATAAACAACACTAACCATTCTCAGCAGGCTATATTAATATATGTACACCTATCTCTCATTCTCATTCTCTCTCTCTCTCTCTCTCCCTCTCCATCTCTCTCTCCCTCATATGTGTGTGTGTGAGAGAGAGAGAAGAAGGGAGAGAATAAAAGTATGAGAGAGAAAATAATAGTTAAAGAAAATAGGCAAGGAATAATTTGGGGGGGAGGACGGGGAAATGGGGAGAATGATGTAATTACATTTTAATAATAAAAATCACCAAAATAGGCCGGGCGGTGGTGGAGCATGTCTTTAATCCCAGCACTTGGAAGGCAGAGAAAGGCAGATTTCTGAGTTCGAGGCCAGCCTGGTCTACAGAGTGAGTTCCAGGACAGCCAGGGCTACACAGAGAAACCCTGTCTTGAAAAACCAAACCAAAACAAAAACAAAAAACAAAAAAAAAAAAAAAACAAAAAAATCATCAAAATATTAAAGTATAGGAAAAATGAGGGCTTGAACTAGGACAGTAGCCATGGGATAGAAATAAGCAACGAGTATTATTTGTTTATACCAGAACTTGATTTTTGGTGCTGGAAATGGAATCCAGGCCTTATGCCTGCTAGACAAGGGCTCCATTCCTATCCAAAACTTTAAAAATTTATTAAAACATTTTCATAGGAACCATACGGACAGACTAAAACACTGAATTCTGGAGCTTTTACCAATCACTTCTAGATAAAAACTTCTTCCCAAAATTTTACTTCCAGACTAGTAAGTCCTAATAAAAGACATAACATTAACAGTCTTGTCCTTTACATAAATTCAACTTCCTGCTTAATAGTTACTAATTTTTCATTAACTCTTAAGCACACTTCTCCCAGGAGTAATTCTAGGCTGTTTTAAGTAGCAGTTAAGTGTTATTAATACTTACTGACACTCCACCAATTAAGTATATTAAACAAAAATTTACCCACAAAACATGAAGTTCTAGGTAAAAAAGCACACTTACAATTTATAGCATTAAGAAGAAATTACACTCTTGTCCAACTATGGATTCTAAACTGAGAAGGCTAAAAGTCCACGCTAAAGCCAGCTCTACAAGTTTTTAAACCTTTACACAGCAGAGCAAGCTATGCACACACCCTCCCTACACTTTCTGAGCTACTTTTGAGAATCAAGACAAATATCCATAGGAGTCAGAATTCTAGGCTTTGGAACACTGATAGCAAGGAGATGAATGGCACTGGCTCATCACTCCCTGCAAAATGTACAGAAGGTTCTATTATATTCTATTTCACATGAAGAAAAAACATGAAAGCACTTCAAAAGGAATAAAAAAATCACTACCATGAGCCAGACAAAATGCATATAAAAATGATCTCTACTGTGCTTATTGTGTTCTATTATATGTAAAGTTACCTTACATAATTCCAAAGCCATGAAAGAGACCTCATTCAGCTGTTTTGAGAAAGATTCAGAGGAATCAAAGGAATCTCAAATGACCTTTTCACAAAAATGATACATTACTCAAGTATTTCAGAAGAAAAAAAATCAAATAGTATAAGAAAAATAACTAACTTTTCTATTAAGGAAGTTTAATAGTTATCATTTATAATGTCTTGCATTCAACATTTTAGTTATACTTAAAGATCAGAAGTGGGGCATTGACAGAAATAGCTTTGAATCTATAAGTTACAAAATATGTACTAGGCACTATTATATAGTATAGGCTGTTTTTAGAAGCAATAAAAACCTAGCAGTTTTATAATAAACAAACAAATAAATAGATTCTTTCCCTCAAAGCAAAGCGGTTAAAGTTGCCACCATACATTAGCGAGTGAAAGCTTTAGAGAAAAAGTAAACCATGAAAAATGAACATAGTTTGAATGGAAAGAATGGAGACTGAAGCATCCAGATAAGGGAAAGACTTAGAGTAAGAGCACAGAGGCTGTGGCTTGAGCACTCCTCCTGGCTGGTCCCACCTTACAAAGTCACCAGAGAGAAAATGGTGGGGATGGGATGAGGGGTTTTCGGAGGGGATAAAATTTGCAATGTAAATAAAGAAAACATCTTATAAAAAGATTCTAGAATTAAGTATGAATTCTATATAGTATTTATGTTATATATAATGAACTATATATATTGTTTATATAATATATGTCTATGTATAATATATAGAAATAAATTATATAAATTATATGTAATCTATATAATTCTATAATATTTATTAGTCTTTTATCCAAAAAATTTAAATCCATTTTTGATTCTTTAAACAATAAAATTATATAATATGTTACTGCATTCTCATATTGGCAATATAATTGTAAGCACACAGACATTCCTTAACTTTGATGTAGTATTTGATAGGTTTTGATTAATTTATAACTATAATCCATTTGTAGAAGTTTTTGTAACTTTAGAAAATTCTCCCATTCTCTATCATTATGAAGTCTCTCTTCAGCATCAGGAGCAAGAACTGTTCAGACTTTTCAAAAGGTATTGGCTTTGCATTTCAACTGAGCTCATACTAGACAGTCTTTTTGTTAGGTGTATTTTTGCTCAGGATGCATAGAGATGCATTCATATTATTATGGAATGAAATCATGTGCATATTATTACACCCCTTCTTGTATGAGCAAACCACTGGAGGATCTGTTCTTGACGGTCATGAGGATTGATTCAAATTTTGGCTAATAGGAATATTGTGTATGAAAATAATTTTATTTTTAATAAAACTAAAGTAAAATAAAATTAAAACCTTGTAAATGCCCCTGAGCAGTCTCTTGGTGGCAGTCTGGTTTGATTTCCTCAGAGTACATGTCTGAGAGTATAATTACTGGGTCATAGGAACAATGGAAAAATGGCTTACATAATAATCTGCCAGAACTTTTCTAAAATGACAGCTCATTATCTCATTATGGTTTCTACAAGCTTTCAAACTATTTCATGTTTTGTGGTGCCATGAAAATCAGATAAATATTATAAATATTCATCCCTTCATTAAAGAAGCTGTAGAATAACACAAAATAAGTTTTTTATCCAAAAAAAATAAAGCACAGAGGTAGGAATTCAATGCTGATTTCATGTCTACTACAGTCAGCATGGAGTCAGATACCCAGGATTAGTCCAAAGCCTAAACAGAAAAACAAACTGAAAAGGAAGATATGGTAAGCAATATAAATATAAAAAGATATATGACACATTATAAAATCACATAAATAATAAATTTGCCTGCTGGTTTAGGGAAACTAATAAGAGAACATACGATATTTAAGCTGAATCCAGAAAGGGCATTCTGGACAGAGCAAAAATATGGGAAAAGAATCAACATGAAAGAATATTTAGGATACACACCAGCATGGAAATTAGAAGTCACAGACACCAGAATATTAGAACTGAGTTAGAAAGGCAGTAAGAGGCAATATTAAGAAGTATCTTTTTCCTGGAGGTACTAAAGAGACACCAGAAGAATTTAACTATAACTATAAATGGCATAATTATTATTTTAAATATATTAAACCCAGACTGAGGAAAAGTGATATGTTTTCTTTAAGTATGCATCAGTAGGTCGGTACCTTTAATACTATTATTATTCACCATTTGGCAGTCTTAAAACTTAAGAATTTCTCACTTGGGAATACTAATAAGCGAAACATTTTTAATACTACATGTTAATTTTAATTAAATGTCTTGACAAAACATTTTAATAATTGTAAATAATTTTAGCACATCAAATAAGTGAGAGTTTTATAACAGTAACTATAAAATGTGAACATACCCCTGTGTCTGTGTCAGATTTTGATGAACTTAGACTTTCCTGAGATGGTGAAGGTGACACGCGTCCTAAAAACAGCATAGTAATTGTAAAAAAACATGCATGTATATGTACTCATCTACCAACAAGAGATACTCTGAAAAATGATAGTCATAGAATATAGTACTCCAGAAAAATACATTTTCTAAATGCAAACTATAACCATACAAACACTCACATAATTGTCTTTATCATTTTGAACAATCTTAATAAAACAGCTTAAACAGTTCCCTAAGTCAATAAGCAAAATATCACTTAATCCGTGTTATTCATAGTAAATACATTCTTACTCATTACAAAAAGCAAGAGGAAACAACAAAAGCCCAAGAAATGGTCTGAGCTGAGGTTAGGTCTCAATGGCAACTGAAATAGGCTTTTTGCCTCAGGTAGAACAGAAAAAGAAAAAAAAGACCAGGGAGAACAAAAAAAGCTCAATCACCCACTCTATAACTTTGTCTTGTTAAACACATCACCATCTTCAATTATATAACATATGCTAAGGAAACTCACAATGGTTTTCTAAGAAGATAGGGTTCCCAGAATTGGTGGTAGAGCTTCGTTATCTCAAAAACTCATGAGACCAAGGTAAGAAAATCTTAAATTAAAGGTCTGCCTGAGCTACAAAGAGAGTTCAAGGCCAGACTGGGCAGCACAGTGAGTCACTGTCCCATGATATTTTTTAAAAAATGGGAGGTAGATTGAAGTTAAGAATGTAGCTTAATGATAAAACTTAATGATAGATGCCTGTTTTCTTGAAAACCTAGGTTCAATTTCTAGTGCTAAGAAATCTCTAAACAAATCAAACATAGGGTCTAACTAGCTGGTTGACTGAATCTCTAGAAACTTCTATGTTCCTTAAATTGGTGCTTTAATTGTACTCTATATTCTCATCAATGGTTAACTCTATTTTCCTTTCTCCCATTTCTTAACTTCTTAGATGACTGGGAAGGGATGATTGATGGATAAAGTTTGTTACATTAAAAATTATATATAAGCCTATAAAATTAGTTTCTACTTCCTTAATTTTTTCATTATTTCCTAAATCATCACATGACAAGAATATTTTATTTAGGTACACTTAGTGTTTACCATAAATTTGTAATATTCTGAGGTTTTTCTTTGTCAGCTAACAGTTTTTTATATATCCATTGATATATCGACACACTTAACTTACTTTTGCATGGCTACTTTCTTAATTTTCCTTAACTTAGTGAGTATATATAGTATTCTTATTCTTTTTCCAGTTTCATTTAATCTGTCATTTTAATTTAGAACAGAACTGAAGCTTGCCAAGGGAATCCACGGAATTCTAGGTGGTTGATAAAATTACATACTGTACTTCAAAAGGTATAAATCAAAAGCTTTGTGGTATTCTTTTTATTAGGTCTAGATTTGTTTTTTTCTATTTTTGTTTGCCTTATTTTTATTTTTTGAAACACTCTTGCTGTATAAGCCTGGTCAGCCTTGAATTCTTGACCTTACTTTAGCCTTGCAAAGAGTCAAGATTATAGGTGCATAACACAATGCTGGGTAAATATTATGATTAGTAGTTATTACAAATGAGTAACTTGCCAGTTAAAAAAATTATATATTTGAATATTCCTTATTAGATTTTGAAGCTTGTTGGACTTTTAAGTAGATGCATGCTCTTTATGAGTTCAACATTTCTAATCTGAAAAAAAATTAGAAAACTTTGAGCATTTCCGCAGTGTATGAGTTTCAGGTATTTAAAGAAATGAAATATAAGCTGGGCATGGTGGCATACATCTTCAATCCCAGCACTTGGGAAGTAGAGGCAGGTGGATCTCTGAGTTTAAGGTGAGCCTGGTCTAGAGAGTGAGTTCCAGGACAGTCAGGCCTACACAGAGAAACTCTGTCTTGAAAGAAATAAAAGAAAGAAATGAAAACTACCTTCAGTATTGTATTTCATTCGCATATTGTTGAAATAGTCAAAAGCATTTTTTAAAGCCCATATTCTCACTATATTGTCTTGTCCAGCTGAGGCAAGCAATCGACCACAGTGAGAAAATTTCATGGTCCAAACAGCTCCCTATGAAAACAGAAGGTTCAAAATGACTTTACAAGTTTAACAGACATTACCTTAACCCAACCTTTGAAATTATACATAATAAGACAAAACTCATTTCTATAACACAACTTATGGCCACAGGTGCACAGGTGCTACACTGCCACAAAGGGGAGCTTTCAGAAGGAAGGTCTGTTAGGATCACTATAATTTCCCATAGTTTAACCTAACACATGTAAAAATCCTGAACTATGGTTACATATTAATAAAAATGAGGAGTATCTTTGGTTGCATCATATGTATATGTGTGAACATGTGTGTGGAGGTTGGAGGGGAACTTCAGGTGCCATTTCTGAGAGTTCCTAGGTGGACAGTAATGCTGTTTAGAAAAGCACAAACCAAGCTTACATCTACACAATGGAGTACTACTCAGCTATTAAAAACAATGAATTTATGAAATTCTTAGGGAAATGGATGGATCTAGAGAATATCATCCTGAGTAAGGTAACACAATCACAAAAGAACATACATGGTATGCACTCTCTGATAAGTGGATATTAGCCCCAGAAGTTTGGAAAACACAAAGTACAATCCACAAACCACAAGAAACTCAAGAAAAAGGAAGACCAAAATGTCGACATTTCATTCCTTCTTAAAAGGGGAACAAAATACCCATGCAAGGAGTTGCAGAGACTAACTATGGAGCAGAGACTGAAGGAAGGGCACTCCAGCCTGATATAGCTGTCTCCTGAGAGGCTCTGACAGTACCTGACTAATACAGAAGTAGAGGCTCACAGCCATCCATTGAACTGAGTATAGGGTTCCTAATGAAGGAGTTAGAGAAAGAACCAATGGAGTTGAAGGGTTTGCAGCCTCTTGGGACAAACAACAGTATGAACTAACTAGTACCCTCAGAGCTCCCAGGAACTAAACCACCAACCAAGGAGTATACATGGTGGGACTGATTGTTCTGGCAGCATGTGTACAGTAGAGGATTGCAAAGTCGATCATCAGTGGGAGGAGAGGCCATTGGCTCTGTGAAGGTTCTGTGCCCCAGTGTAGGGGAATGCCAGGGCCAATAAGTGGGAGGGGTGGGGTGGCAAGCAGGGGGAGGGGGGAGGCAACAGGGGTTTGTTCTTGTTTTGGGTTTTTTTTTTTTTGGTCTTTTTTTGGGGGGAGGGGAAACTAGGAAAGGAGAAATCATATGACATGTAAATAAAGAAAATATCTAATAAAAAAAAAGAAGAAAACCTGAAAGGGTAAAATAAAGCCTTCACTTGTCACAGCTATCAGGACTAAAAGGAATAAAGCCTACCCTAGCTGTGGAAGCCTTGGTATGAAAACCCCTTTGAAGTAACTAAAATCGTATGGTCTTACTTGCTTTTCTCTTTACAATACATGGATAGACTCTATAGTAATTGAAAAAAACATTTGAGTACTGTATGTTCAGAAAAGTGTTAAAGAATTGGAGGGAGGTCTTTAATCAGAGGAAAGGGCCAAATCCTATTCCAACAAATAAAATTATAACACATTTAGGTGTAGTAAATAGATGATCTGCCTATAGATTCTCAGGGTAGAAAGATTATCAAAGTTAGAATTGACAGTTAATTTACTTAAATAGCATTCATTTCCATAAAAGTCAAATATAGTAAAATAGTTATCATTTTTATCCTGATATATTTTATTTCAGTAGAAATAAATGTAGGCTCAATATACTATAAAAAGATTGAATAAGTTCCAAAATGGAAACATTGTAAATAATTAAAATTTTTGATGCATAGTCACTTTGTAGTTAGGGCAAGCTTAGGCTTTATTTGATTTCCCTGATCAAGGGCTCAGCATAGTTTACCTACGTTTGAGTTTGATTGCTACCTTCCTTGTGTTCCTAGATTTGCAGAAGCTAAGTGCAATTCAATCTGAGTATTTTTGCTTATATTTTTTTCTTTGCAGTGTTAGGGGTCAAACCAGAGCCTCATCAATATGAAGAAAGCACTCTACCAGCAAGCCACATGCCTAGTCTGGTACTTCAGAAATTTGAAAGAATGCAAACATCTACCTATCTCTGTGACTTGGCGAACATTTTACTACAGAAAACACTTTGGGCTTCTGAATATTTTTCATTAAAGTGATATGGATTGAAAGTAGGGCTTCATGTCTGCTGTACAGACACTCTACATATTCCTTGCCCTAAAATATTTACTTACATTATGGCTGGGAATATTTATATGTTTTTAAAAGTGACAGACTACTTTCTAATTTAAGTGCTTTAAAATTTGGTCCCTTTGCATAGTTTTCTCAGTTTTATAGCCTAGAATTCATTTATTCTAAAGCTCACTTTTATTATGAGATTGGGTTACCCTATGCAGCAGGCTGGTCTTGACCTTCTCATCTTCCTGCCTCAGTCTTCTATATGCTGGGATTATAGGCGAGTTCACTCATCTAAAATGTTATTTCTTAAACAATATTTCAGAGACAAACTTCATTTAAATATATTATTTAAATATATATTTAAATATATAAATTTGCTGTTCTCGAGTTCAATTAATAGAAGTACATACATTGTTAAAGGTAAGTTAAATAGAAGCCTTAAAAAATACCCTACCAGTTATGAAAAATGAAACAGTTACCTACCATGTGTTCCCCACTAAGATCTTGTACCACTTTGATCTGATCAAAATCGTAAGGTCCTTTGAAACCATGTGCTGCCTTGAATTTTACTGGTCTTGTATATGGCATTCCTTCATCATCACTTGATGAAGGGTCATCTTGATCAGTATGAAACACTAAATACAAAGCAATGAAAATAATGGTGAGCACATATCTAATTACAATCATAGCTTCAAATACGTTGATCACCAAGCATACTGTTAGTAAACAGGGAGGCAAAATTTGTCTATTACTATATAACATACTAGTTAACAAAATGGAGGCTGATGCTACATGGTTACAAATTGAGTCTAGCTGTTATTTATAATCTGGATGACCATAGAGAAGTTATTCAATCTATTTCTCTTAAGTTTTCTCACCTATAAAATGATGATGATACTCACTTCATTGAGTTCTTATGAATAAATTAATTCATGTTAATACTTAGAAGATTATCTGGCATAGTATAAGTATTAAATATACTTATTAATAAAACAAATGAGTATAATAATGATAAAGACACAGTGGGATATGATCTCTGCAAATAAAGAAAATCTATGTTTACATTGTTCATTGTGTACATGTACATGCAAATGACGTGCATATAGAATCTGTTCTACCCTTCTGTCATATAGATTATAGGAATTGAAATATAGTTGTTGGGCTTGGCAGCAAGCTTCTTTACCCACTGAGCAATGTTGCTGTCCCCCTGTTTTGTTTTATGCATGTGTGTATGCAGGCATGTGTGTGCATGTGTGTGTACATGGGTGCATGAACATGCCAAATCACAAGATATCAGAGAACAATTTTTTGAGAGTGGTTATAGTCTTACATCTTTTTTGAAGCAGGCTTTCTCTCTCTCTCTTTTTTTTTAAAAAATTTTAGTTTTGGTTTTTTTCTGTTGCTGTGCTATATACTGCAGACTAGTTAGCCCGTGAACCTGAGAGCAAGTCTCCTTTCTCCATCTGCTATATCATAAAAATGTTGGCATTACAGGTCCACACTATAGCTTTTAGCTTTTGAGTAAATTCCAAGGCACCCACCAGACTTCTATGGTGTCTTAGGGTTTCCATTGCTGAGAAGAGACACCATGACCAAGGCAACTCTTACAAGTGACAACATTTAACTGGGGCTGGCTTACAGGTTCAGAGGTTCAATCCATTATCATCAAGGCAGGAAGCACTGCAGCATCCAGGCAGATATGGTGCTGGAGAGGGAGCTGAAAGTTCTGCATCTTGTTCTGAAGGCAAACAGAAGACTGGCTTCCAGGCAGCTAGGAGGAGGATCTCAAACCCCAACACCACAGTGAAACACTTCCTCCAACAAAGCCACACCTTCTAACAGTGCCACTCCCTATAAGTCAAGTATATTCAAACCACCATATTCTATTTCCACATCTCCACAAACTTCTCCAAAGTTTCTATGGGAGCTATCCATAGCCATAGCATAATGAAAACTACATTTAGTTGAGCTCCAAAAATCCCCATATTCTATCAGTTTCAACAATATTTCAAAGTCCAAAGTTCAAAGTCTCATCTAAGATTTATGCAATCCAACTGTAATCCCCTAAAAACTCAAAATCAAACACAGATCATACATATCGAGCATCATGTAAGATATGCATTACCATT
>JADRCC010257651.1:825-14890 GCA_019843855.1 Hylomyscus alleni | reverse complement strand
AGCATTATCAAATAATTATCAGTGATTTTCAGTTAACATTTTACTCATATTCATATTCTATAATTTTTGTTTTCTAAAATCTTTGGATGACTACAGTTTTATTTCATTATTGGAAACTGGATTCCTGCAAATGTTTTTAATTGTTCTTATACTTTTATTGCTAAGAACGTTTATTTGACTATTTTAATATTTTGATGGCATGTTTGCCATATAATATAGTCAGAGCTCATTTCATCTGATTTTTAAATGCTTCTTTGCTATTTTATTTTATTCTTATTCTATGTTGACATACATCTATTTGTGATCATATTTACATTCTTTCTGGATTGTTTCTGATGACAGTTTTAGCTAGGATAACTTGTCTCTTTCTGGAAACTTATTGTTTAGTTGTAATCTCAAAATGGTTCAAACAATTAGGAAAGTTGAGGCCTTGGAAAGAGAACAGAGATTTCTTTTTTTTTTTTTTTTAATATCTGTGGGAATGTGATCCTCTTACTGAGCTTATGGTGTGCCACTGACTTTTTATTTATCTGCTTCATTTGGGATCAGAGTTGCAAGAATCAGACAAAAATTCCAAAATCATGATGACAAAACAAAACTGGTCTTATTTCATAACATATAAGAGTTATTTTGCTGAAGATAGTGCAAGCCTATTGAATAAGTCCACAGAATCACAAAATGACAGTTATTACTGTCCAATAGTCTTTCATCTATGCCTTCCACATAATTGCCCTGGTTATAATACTCTCTGAAACATACACACTAGAGGCCTAAGTTCATTTAGCTAGACAGAAATATAGAAAAGGAAGATTGGAAATAAAATTTTACTTCTCAGGAAACAGCCAAGTAAAACTAAGAGTTTTATTGCCTTGATTGGTATAATTTTCATTAAGAGGAACTATGCTATAAAAATTTAACTATGACTTACATTTTAAATTTATTAACTGGAACACTATTTCTTTCTTCATCTTAAGCCCATAGTTGACCATTTTCAAGGTCATCCATCGATATATTTTTTTTCATATTTTTTTCTGAGTGAATAGCTTAAGTATTTTTCATTACTCAAATGCTACAAGGTTTTCAGTCCATTCTATAATTTTATGTGACCCAACTTAAAAAGGAAAATTTATAGTATGTTATTGATATATTCTAGTTAAGTATGTATGTCGGTGTTTGAACCAAAATTGAACTTCTAAATGACTTCTTCTTCATGATCTGCTTCTACAAATCTGCAAGGATATTTTAAAGTCATGCTCATTTGAATTCATTTTGTTTTGTTATTTTGTATACATAAAATAGGAAGTCAATTCCTTTCCAGAAGTATTTTCACAGAGATATCTGGTAGTGAATTACAATGTTGCCATCTAGATCAGCATTCATGGATGACAGCTTTTTATGACCACTTTTATTAGGTACTACTCAAGGTGATGCTATGAATCTCATGATGAATAATAAGCTGGTGGTCTAGAAATAGGAAGTGAAACATAGGAAGTGAGGCTAGCTTAGACAAGGCAACAAATCAGCAGAATATATTGAAACCATTTCAGCATTCAAGGGACAGAAGCTTTGCTTTAGAGATTTATAGTATTATCTAACATTCTTACAAAACTTTTCTCCCAGAGGATTTCAGTAGCTTAATTGTGAAATTTTGTTAGTATGATAAATATTTCCCTTTGATTAATTTTTTTCCTTAAGTTTGGATATACTACATACTTCTTCCATTTGTATAACTTTTCACAGTAGGGATATACAACAATATCATGAATTTCTTTGTGGTTCATGGATTTGCTTATGACTATTACTAAATCATACTTAATTAATTACCTGTGTTCTGCAATTGCTTTACCAACGGGTTTTGTGCTGGTAGTAGTGGTTGATGATATAGGCCAAATCCTATAAATTAATCTTTGTTGTATAGATTTATAATCATAAAATGTTGAATGTAAGGGCTTTAAAAAGATACTCTGATATGATAAGAACTATGTCATTAGGACTTACAACAGCAAAAACTGCAATAAGAATAAAAGAAATAACATAAAGTGTAAGTTAACATATTTAAAGAATTTAATAATATGGATAGTAAGGACAAGCACTTTACCTTCCATCTCCACACCTGGGAGGAGAAAACTAAGGATGAAGAAGTTAAGGGCATACTGAATGTTCTGGATAGTTTTATGCCAACTTCACACAAGATAGAGTTGTCTGAAAGGAGGGTTTCTTAATTGAGAAAATGCTGCATAAGATCTGGCTGTAGGACATTTTCTTAATTAGTGATTGATGTGCTGATGATAAAGAAAGTAGGCTGAACAAACACCATGAGGAACAAGTTAGTGGGGACATGAAACCAGTAAAGGCCACCTTCTGTAACTAGGCAAGACCCCCAGTGGAGGGATAAGGACACCAACCCACCTAAAAATTTTCATGCCAAAATTAGGGAATGAAGCAGGGACTGAGGGAATGACCAACCAATAACCAACCCAACTTGAGACCCATCCCATTGGCAAGCACTAAAGCCTGAATACTACTAATGATGCTCTTTTACGCTAGCAGATAGGAATCTAGCATTATTGTCCTCTGAGAGGCTCTGCCCAGTAGCTGAGTGAAACAGATGGATATACTCACAGATAAACATTGGACTGAGCTCAGGGACTCTCATGGAAGAGTTGGTGGAAGGATTGAGGATACAGGAGAGGATAGAAACTCCACAACATGACCAACAGGGTCAACTAACCTAGACCCTGGGGTTTATCAGAGACTCTGCCACCGACCAGAGACTATATGGGCTGGACTGAGACCCAGGGCAAATATGTAGTAGGTGTGCATCTTAATCTTTATATGGGTCCCACAACAACTCGAGTGGGGTTGTCCCTAAAGCTGATGCCTGTCTGGAGAATTTGTTCCCCTTACGGGGCTGCCTTGTCTGGCCTCAGTGAAAGAAGATGTGCCCAGGCCTACAGAGACTTGATGTGTCAGGGTGGCAGGATCCCCAGGGGCGACCTCTACTCTAGTTGAAAGCTAGGTGAGTGGGGGGAGAGTACCTGCAAAAGGGGGGACTGGGAAAAGAGGGGGATAATATTGGGATGTAAAGTGAATAAATTAATTAATTTAAAAAAATTTTAAACAATAAAATCATATAAGTTGTTTTTATCACAGAATCTATATTAGAACCTAAAAATATGGTTTATAGTAAAACTAAAATATGCTGTTGGAATGCAGTTATCAAGAGGAAAAGGAAATAGATGCTACAAAATTTGTAACTATTTCTAAAGTGTGAGATTTGGATGTTTTCTTTTAAATAAGCATTTAATATAGAAATAAAACAAAATTTAAAGATAAAGAAAGACTGAAATTAAAATATCAGATATTCAACTTCAAAAGCTAGAGGAAATAAATAAATTTAATGAATGGGGGCATAATAATATTTTAGAGAAAATAACAGAAAGTAAGTAAATGGGAGATAAGACTAAAATTGAGACAATGGGTATTTGACAGAACTAATAAATTGGATATATCTTCATCAAGGATAGTTAATGAAACAGACACAAGGTCAAGTTAAATATTTGTCTCAAGAATGTTTTATAAATTAAGATATACTAGGAAAATTACAAACAGTTTTTTTTGCATTTTATTGGATATTTTCTTTATTTACATTTCAATTGTTTTCCCCTTTCCATGTCTCCCTTTGGGAAACCCCCTATCCCATCCCATCTCCCCCTTTGCCTCTATGAGGGTGCTCCCCCACCCACCTACCCACTCCCACCTCCTTACTCTCACATTCACCTACATTGGGACATCTATTGAGCCTTCACAGGACTAAGGGCTTCTCCTCCCACTGATGTCCAACAAGACCATCCTTTGCCACATATGCTGCCAGAGCCATGGGTCCCTCCATGTGTATGCTTTCGTTGGTGGTCCAGTACTCGGGAGCTCCGAGGATCTGTCCGGTTGACACTATTGCTTTCCCCATGGGACTGCAAAACTCCTTAACTCCTTCAGTCCCTTCTCCAACTCCACCACTGGGAACCCCATGCTCAGTCCAATGGTTGGCTGAGAGCACCCACCTCTGTAATTGTCAGGCTCAGAATACATACCTGTTAACTAAAATTCCTCACTAGGAATTCTATAGCTAAATTCTTTTTCATGTATATCTATATCTCCAAAACAGCTCACATACTGGTGATCATATTGTGTGCTTTCTGTTTTTCAAGAATATTAATGCTATGATATCTTTTAAGTTGATAGTTTGTGTTGTATATGTGAATGAATACAAATAACTTGAGATCAGGAAGCATGTGGAGTACATGAATGTTAATTCTTACTCATATTAGTAAATTGATAGTCTTATATTTCATCCCTCTTATCCCCATTTCTTGAGTGTTTTGCCATTCCTTTTCCATTCTTGGTGCCTATAATATTTACTTGTCTCATTGATAAAAAAGAAATAGCTGGAAAAAGCAAATTATGGATGCAAGATTTTATGTTGCTTCACAGTTCAGGGATACAGTCCATCACTGTTCAGAAGCTATGGCAGTAGAAGATCAAGGTAGTTGGTCACATTGCATCCCTAGTCAGGAAACAGAAGGTCGAATTTTAGGACTCAGCTTCCTTTGTGTTATTTCTGTTGTAGATTTTCAAAACTTTGCTTTCATACAATGTATTTTTACAATACACTTTTGCTTCTTCCAAATACTCCTGAGGTCCTACACAACTTCCTATTTACCTGACTTAATAGGTACTCTCCGTGCGTCTCCTAACTTGCTGTTTCAAAACAAAGCTAAAAGCAGAACACAAAAATATTTCAAATAAAAATAACAAAAATAATACACCCAAAATACCTACCCTCTTAAACAAAATCTATACATGCACACATACACAAACAAAAGCTATGAAATTCTTTTGGTGTTGGCCAATTAGTATAGGGCAAGAGACCTATCCTGGAGTGTAGTTAATTAAAAAGAGCCGTGACATTCCCATAGAGAAAACTGATAAACTTTTCCCCAGCAGGATATCAACTTCAAACAGATTTTAGGTTAGAGGTTAGACTTTGTGTCTACTTCATCTTTGGTCTGAGATTCTGACTTGAAAGTATTCTGGTTTTCTGGCTGCTGCCAGAGTCTCTGTGAGTTCATATGTGTATGAGCTTTTTTTGTGTCTGGAAGACACTATTTCCTTGGATTCATCTATTACTTCTGGCTCACACAATTTCCTTTTTCCTCTTCTGTGGAGTTTATAGAATCCTGAAACTTTAGTGGAAGAATTTAATAAATAAATCCCATTTGGGAAAGCATAGTCCAAAGTCTCTTGCTTGCTTCACGTTGTCCATTTGTGGCTGTCTGTGTTCATTACTGTATACTGCAAGGAGGAGCTTGTCTGTGGGTGGTTGAGTGGTCCATTGATCTATTTGTTGAAAATCATGTCATCAGGAGTCATTTTATTATTGTTATTCTTTAACAGATTATTAGTAGTAGGTTTTGCCCTAGGGTCAATGACCTGTCTAGTCTCAACTCTGTTGTGTCTTTAGCAGTGTCAGGCATGGATTACATATCACAAAAATAGTGGTTGGTTACTTTAATAACATTTCTGTCACTGTTTCACAAATATATCTTGCTGGGTGATATTAATGGTTATTTTCCTTTTCTAGTAGTGTGCAAGGTGTCTTCTATCAGTATGAATTCCTGTCAGTAGGGGTGAAGCTTCTGTCACAAGATCTATTTCTCCATGTTCAGTGAAGCAAGTTATTTATATCTTTAGAAATTTGCCCTTACCATTATCATCTTTGTTAATATGAAAAAACAAAGATATAGCTAAATATATTTAAAGATCATCAAATCAGGAAGCTCTTTAGCTCTTTTACTATTATCACTATTTCCATTAAGTAAATATCATTTTTAGAATCATAGTTATTGAAATACAGTGAAATGCTATTTCACTAAATCGTTTTTAAAATGTTTGGGCTGTTTTGGATTGTATGTTGGCTTTAATGTTCTGGAGACTACTTTTTCAAAATCGCAAAGCCAGTTGGGCAATGGTGACACACGCCTATAATCCCAGCACTTGGGAGTCAGAGGCAGGCGGATTTCTGAGGACAGCCAGGGCTATATGGAGAAACTCTGACTCAAAAAACAAAACAAAACAAAACAAAACAAACAAACAAAATCACAAAACCCAAATTATTTTTAGAAAACAATATTCTAAAAAACATACTGTACCAAAAAGCATACATGGGCTGGTCTGAGGCCTTAGGCATATATGTAGCAGAGTACTGCCTCTTCTGTTTCTCAGTGGGAGACAATGAGCCTAATCCTGTACAGACTTAATATCCCAAGGAAGGGGGAGGGCTGGGGTAGGAGTGGGGGGGTGGGAGGGAGCATAATCCCAGAAGTGAAGGGGAGACAGGTGGAGTGAAGAACTCTAGAAAGGGAGACCAGGAGGAGGTCAACATTTGGGATGTAAATAAATAAAGTAAATAATTTAAAATATCAATAATAATACAATAATTCTTTAAATAAGAAAAAAGATCATTATAGGCTCTGATATAAAGAGACTTATTCTTGTAACCAAAAAACTGTTTTATGACTTCATTCTGTGTTTCCAGAACCTTAGTCAACTTCTTCACTCTTTTTTTGTACAAAAAAAGACAAAAAAACTATTCAGCAAATGTTTGATTTTGATGATACTAATAAAATGACCTTTCTCACAGATACCCTATACTCTCTGAAAAGGATCAAATACACTACCACTTGAATTATTTGCCTGGAAAAAAAATTCCAAATGGCTTTGCTGTGACAAATATAAGATAGAGCGAAGTGTTTGTTAACCTTTACCATGGAAGACAATCACACTTTCTGCAGTGTAGTAAGTCCCCAGGAGGCTGTTCTACTCATTACAAATTTGCTTCTTTCTCTCATTACCTGAGATAACATTTAACATCTTGCTCAGTTGGAATTATTTGGTCCAATGCACATTATGTTTCTATGCATGATGACGGTATTAGTGAAAGACAAAAGCTCAGTTACCTCAAGAACATTTCCTTAAATGTGCAAAATGTTGCCAAAATTGGAAATAACAATATAAAGTGTCCCTATTTATCTTTGTTATTTTTCTGAGCTCTTATTACCCTATTGTCTTTCATTACTTTCAGACCATTTCCACAAATGAGCCTCTCTTAATTCTTCTGTCACTTGTTTCTTTGACCTTGTTAACTTTCCTGATTTGATGCTATGTTTATCTGCTATCTTAGTTGGAGAGTTAACAGGCTACCTGTACAAGAAACAACAAAACTTAATGTGTAATCTAAAGAGGGATTTTTTGGGGGGTAGGGTATTGGATTTTGTCACTCAAGCTTCACTGTAATCTATATTCAGGGTACTAACTATGGTTTTAATGCACACACATTTATTTCCATATTCTGTTTGAAATAAAGCTTATTTCTCTGCATTCCTAATTATTGTTCATTAAGTATCAGATTTCTTAGCTGTTCCAAGGTTGTGCCAATACATTAATAATGCCTTTAAAAAAACTTGTTTAAGAGCAAGTCTATTATTTTCCTAGATCTTTGAAGGACGTAATTTCCCTAGAGAGCTAGTTTTGGAGTCTGATTTGCCTAGTATTCCATTTTAGCGTCTCTCGCTTCCCTACTACTTCTATCATTTCATTAACTTAGTAGTAGTAGTAGTAGTAGTAGTTATTGTTGTTGTTGTTTTGTTGTTGTTGTTGTTGTTGTTGTTCTTCTTCTTCTTCTTCTTCTTCTTCTTCTTCTTCTTCTTCTTCTTCTTCTTCTTCTTCTTCTTCTACTACTACTACTACTACTACTACTACTACTACTACTACTTCTTTTTCTTCTTCTTTTCCCACAGCAGATATGTAACCAGTATTAATTTTCTAAAATCCAATACAAACATATGAAGGCAATCTAATATCATTTTAGATTTAGGTGACAATGCAAGAACTGTCTTTCTCTCCATGTAATAGCAATTTAAATTCATGCATTGATGTAGCTACACCACGGTATCCAGGTATTTCATTAAACATTATTTATATTTTTCTGTGAATATATTCTAAAAATAGAATTAATATTTCAATCAGCTGACTTATTCACTGTGCACCAATTCCACAGTTCCCTCTCCTAATCATCCCACCCACCTCCCCTCTTCTTCTTTCACTCTTTTCCCCCCTCTATTTCCCCTACCTCATCCACTCTTCCCCTGTTTCTCTTTAGAAAATGGGAGGCCTCCCATGGATATCAACAAGCCCAAGCATATCAAGTTACAGTAAGAGTATATATA
Source organism: Hylomyscus alleni (assembly GCA_019843855.1). NCBI lineage: Eukaryota > Metazoa > Chordata > Mammalia > Rodentia > Muridae > Hylomyscus > Hylomyscus alleni. Next base: position 6,605 of record JADRCC010257651.1, on the reverse strand, counting down.
TCCTTTCCTGTTGAGGTTAGGCAAGGCAGCCCAGTAGGGGGAAATCGTCCCAAAGGCAGGAAATAGTGTTAGAAACAGCCTCTGCTCCCACTGTTAGAAGTTCCAATTGAAGACCAAGCTACACAACTCTAATATATGGGCAGATAGCTTAGGTAAGTGTTGTGCATTTTCTTTGTTTGGTGGTTTAGTCTCTGTGAGCCCCTATGATTCCTGGTTAGTTGATTCTGGAGGTTTTCTCCGGAGTCTTTGATCCATCTGACCCCTACAATCCTTTTTCTCCTTCTTTCTCAGGATTCCCCACCTAGAGGTTTTCTTAATAATTGATGGGAGACAGCTTAGCCCATTGTAGGTGGTACTATCTCTGGGCAGGTGGTCCTGAGTTCTATAAGAAAGCAGGCTGAGCAAGCCATGGGGAGCAAACCAGTAAGCAGCATCCCTCCACAGCTTCTACATCAGCTCCTGGTTCCAATTTCCTGTCCTATTAGAGTTCCTCTCCTTATTCCTTTGATGATAAACAGTGATCTGGAAGAGTAAGCCAAATAAACCATTTCCTTTTTGATCATAGTGTTTTGTCATAGGAATAGAAACCTCAAGGCACTATGGAAATAAGAGGCTTTTGGGAAAGAGATATTAGAATGCAATATATTCCTATATTAAAAATTGAAGAGAAAAGATTACATATAAAAAATAAAACATTAAAAACCCACTAACCATGAATAATAAGAAATTTGAAATATTTGAAAGGATTTTGAAGGTGAGGTAGCATAGATTGTATTCAATGGATTTAACAATAGACAGATTAGGAGGTGACTATCACTGTATTATGGACAGTAAGAGGAGTGGTATTATGACATAAACCTAGGAGACTGAAAGAAATTATCATAGACATTTCAAGATATTCTGTCAAGTTTAGAGGTGAGTAAGAGTGAGAAATCTTTTATATCTTCTTTAGGACCCAGGAAGACAACTACTCAAAACTTCAGTAATTTACAAATGATTTTATGTTTGTACTTACTTAATTATCACTTATGTGTGTGAGTGTATTTTTTGACTGTTTGTATTTGACAACAGGTGCTCATGGAGGCCAGAAAAGGACATAAAATCCCCTGGAATTGGAGTTACAGGGGATTGTAAGCAGGCTGGCTTTGGTACTTCAGCTTGACCAAAGGATGTGTGAAGATCCTTTTAGTTGGTGACATTTTTGTTGAGGGAATCCGCATTTATCTCACACTATAAGGAAAGGTCAGAATTGATTCACCCCAATCTTCAGCAGACTGACAAAGTCTAAAAAAAGTAACAACAAACAAAAACACAAATCATATTTTTAAGCTTGACATCTATGAAAATATCTGGATGTTTTAGGTATAATGAATTTTTTTATTAGATGTTTTCTTTATTTACATGTCAGACAATATCTCCTTTCCCAAGTTCCCCTCCAGAAAAAAATAAAATAAAATAAACAAAAACAAACCCCTGTTCCTTACCCCCTCTGCTTGCTCACCACCCCACCCTCTCCTGCTTACTGGCACTGGCATTCCCCTACACTGGGGCATAGAACCTTCACAGGGCCACGGGCCTCTCCTCCCATTGATGATTAACTTGGCCATCCTCTGCTACATATGCTGATGGAGCCATTAGTCTCACCATGTATACTCTTTTGTTGGTGGCTTAGTCCCTGGGAGCTCTGATGGTACTGGTTAGTTCATACTGTTGTTCGTCCTAAGGGGCTGCAAACCCTTTAGCTCCTTAGGTCCTTTCTCTAGCTCCTTCATTGGGGACCTTGTACTCAGTCCAATGGATGGCTATGAGCCTCTACTGTATTAGTGGGACACTGTCAGAGCCTCTCAGGAGACAGCTAGATCAGGCTCCTGTCATCCAGCATTTGCTGACATCCACAGTAGTGTCTGGATTTGATGATTGAATATGGGAAGGATTCCCAGGTGGAGCAGTCTCTGGATTGTCCTTCCTTCAGTCTCTGCTCCATAGTTAGTCTCTACAACTCCTTCCACGGGTATTTTGTTCCCCCTTTTATGAAGGAATGAAGTATCCACATTTTGGTCTTCCTTCTTCTTGAGTTTCTTGTGGTTTGTGGGTTGTACTTTGTGTATTCCGAACTTCTAGGCTAATAATCACTTATCAGAGAGTACATACCATCTTCTGGGCTAATATCTACTTATCAGAGAGTACATACCATGTGTGTTCTTTTGTGATTGGGTTACCTCACTCAGGATGATATTCTACACTTCTATCCATTTCCCTAAGAATTTCATAAATTCATTGTTTTTAGTAGCTGAATAGTACTCCATTGTATAGATATACTACATTTTCTGTATCCATTCCTCTGTTGAGGGACATCTGGGTTGTTCCAGTTTCTGGCTATTATAAATAAGGCTGCTATGAACATAGTGGAACATGTGTCCTTATTACATGTTGGAGGTATAATGAATTTTTAAAGCAAACAGAAAATGGGAAGTTTTGGGTATCTATTTCAATCTCATTTGACATTTGAATGCTATTTGAGACAGTATCAAAGATGTATGAAATTAAATTTGAAAACCTCATCTCTGAAAAATGCGAGTTTTCCCTATATAAAGTAAATTGAGGCTTGGTAAAAATTTAAATTAGCAAACATAAATAAAAACTGGTTAACTACTCACAGAAATGCATGATGCTGATATTAATGCTTCTGCCATTCATATGGAGGGGTGTAAGGCAAACTTAAGTAGATGTAAAAGAGAGGTGGAAAGTCTCTGGTATAGAAAAGGATCTCACAGTTTAGATGTATCTGAATAGGGCCAAAGTCACACTTAAATATTCAAAGTTCTTAGTCCTCAGGGAAATGCAAATCAAAATGACCTGAGATTCCACTCATACCCATTAGAATGGCTAAGATCAAAAACTCAAGGGACAGCACATGCTGGTGAGGATGTGGTGAAAGGGGAACACTGCTCCATTGATGTTGGGATCACAAACTTGTACAACCACTCTGGAAATCAGTCTGGCAGTTTTTCAGAAAATTAGAAATATTTCTCCCTGAAGACCAAACTATACCACTCTTGGGCATATACCCCCAAGGACATGTGTTAGACTTTGTTCATAGGAGCTTTATTTGTAATAGCCACAATCTGGAAGCAACCCAGATGTCCATCAACAAAAGAATTGATACAGAAAAACTGTTACTTTTAAACAATGGAATACTATTCCACTATTAAAAACAAGAGCTTTGTGAATTTTTCAGGCAAATAGTTAGAACTAAAAAATAGCATCCTGAGTGAGGTAACCCAGCCACAAAAGGACATGCATTGTATGTATTCACTTAAAAGTAGAAATGTGCCAAAAATTTCAGAATACCCATGATACAGTCCACAGACCCAAAGAAATAAAACTGGAAGGAAGGCCAAGTGAGAATGCTTAAATCCCACTTAGAAGGAGAACAAAATTATCATAGGAGTCACAGAGAAAGAAGGACCTGGGTGGGTGAGGGGAGGACTGTGGGAATAGGAGGAAGTAACATGCATGGGGAGAGACAGAAGAGAGTCCCAGAAGGCCAAGAGAATGAGTGGAAATATATAGCTGTCAGGGGTCACGGATGGGAGGACTTTCTAGGAAGTCCCAGACACAGGATGAAGACGACTCCAAGAAGTCAATGCAGGTGAGCTTAGCAGAATTGCCCAACAGTTGATACATGAAACCTGATGAGACCACCCCCAGTAGCCAGACAAGACCTTCAGGAGAGTGATGGGGACACACTTCCACCTACAAAACTTTTGAACCCAAATCGGTCCTGTCTAAAAGAGATGCAGGGACAAAAAAAAAAAAAAATGGAACAGAAACTGAAGGAATGGCCAACCAGTGACTGTCTCATTTTGAGACCCATCCCATGGGCAGGTACCAATAATTCACACTATTGATGCCTGATTGTGCTTACAGACAGGAGGCTAGTATAACAGCCCTCTAGAGTCTATACCCAGCTGTTGACTGAGATACATGCAGACCCCAACAGATAAATATAGGAAGGTGGTCTGAGACCCTGTGGAAGAGTTAGAGGAAAGATTGAAGGCCTTCCAGGAGATGGCAACACTACAGGAAGACCGACAGTGTCAAGTAACTGGGACTCCTGGGAACTCCCAGAGACTGAGCCACTGACCAAAGAGCATACACTCTCTGGTCCAAGGCCCCTGACACATATGTAGCAGAGGGCTGCCACATCTGACCTCAGTGGGAGAAGCTGTATCTAATCCTGAAGAGACTTAATGTACCAGGGTGGGAGGATTCCAGGGGAGGTCTGCCCTCTCAGAGGTAAAGGCGAGAGGGATGGGGAGGTGAAACTCTGTGAGGGGTAAGCAACATTGGGATGTAATTAATTATCTTATTTATTAACTGATTAAAAAGGGTTTAAGAGTGAAGAATAGAAGGTGGTAGGATTCAACACTGATTGAGAGCTGTTCCATTTTAAGCAACATCTCAGATATGTGAAACCTGATAGTAGAGAGTTTGAACTGGCACACAGCAGAATCTATGGACGTGTTTTTCTTTGATATTCTGAAGCAGTTCTGGTCTTATATTAAAAGTAGCCTCTATTTCCTAACTGTTTTTGCTTTAAAGTATATTTTAAATGCTTTCACTAGAAAAACTACTAAGTCTGTGAGGTGATAGATAAGTTAATCTACTTGATTTAATTACTTTATTGCATATACATATATCAAACTGTCCCATTATCTCCTACAAATACATTTAGTTTTAAGAAGAATTGCATTCATAAAGCAAATGTGCAGTTACTAATATTTAAGCTGCCTTTCTATCACTTTAGTTGGAAAAAGATACTTGTAGCAGACTTGTTATTATTTTTAGTGAATTTATATGATATTTCAATATGGATGAAATTGGCTTATGATAGTATTATTTCTATTGGTAATATCCTAGTATTTCTATCAAAATCATTATTTTGTAAATTATATAAACAATTTGCTCTACTAAAATTATTGAGAGATGATTATATGTCTTAGTTTGGATTGACATTTTAAATGCAATGTTTCTGCTAAATGATTATAAAATAAATAATTGAGTATAATTTTCTGGAATTTATAATTTCAAAAATCACTGTGTCTCTATATTTTCATATGACTATCCATATATAATAAATTCTAAATATAAAATTCTTTCAATTTTACTTTTGGCAGTGAATTGGAAAACACTTGGAAGGTATTATAATTTATTTTATGATGTATTTTCATTATCTTCAAGTTTTTATAAAATTATTTGAAAGTGATAACATTTTTGCAACTTCAGAAAGCAGTTGTCTTTTGTTTATACAGAAATATTTCAAAATCTTTGAGATTGTTCCAGGTTAAAAATTCTCAGAAGTGTATCATGAATTTAACAATACAAATAAGATGCAAGAAACAAGGAATTATTTATTAACAAAGACATGTTATGAACTAATGCTTTGGCTATCTCTAAGGTGACAGAAAATAAGATTTCTTTAGTTTGTAGGAATAAACTTGATGATGCTTATGATGTTGATATAGAAGTTTGAGAATATTCTCTATTCAGTCTAATGACTGGTGAAAATGGAAAACCTTATAAATAAAAGGACTTGGGAATGGTGAGGACATTGATAAATAGAAACAGGAGTAGATTTATGGAAATGTGTGTTCCTTAGTAGACCATGTTACTTCCTAATATCTATCTATTAGGATCAGTGAATTAAATTGTGCATAAGAAAACAAAGCATCAATAATATGCCCAGAAGCATTTCTTGTTAACCTAATGTCTGATTA
>JADRCC010257633.1:0-10346 GCA_019843855.1 Hylomyscus alleni | reverse complement strand
ATCCACCATTGCCTAAACCCTTTGCTAGGAAATAAAGTTCTCCCATAACAATTCTTAATTCCCTACATAACAAAACATGTTACAAAACCATCCAGACAAATGCTCATTAAGAGAAACAGAAAATGGGGTTAAGATTGGTCCTTTCCCATGCATGAAGCTGCCATAGGTGAGTGTCTGCCTGACCCAGAGAGGTCGATAAGGAGACCAAGCCATCCGTTAACTATATGGTCAGCTGTGCCCCAGTTTTCATCTGAGAAGAGAAGTTCTCCTGCACCAGAATTGTCTGTAAAAATAAAAAGATAAATAAGGGAGGGCAAGCCACAAATGTCATCTGACTGCAAAAAAAAAAAAAAAAATTAAAAAAAAAAATTAAGAAGTCTAATTCTCTCTAACCACAGATGAATACCAGGAATCACTTTTTTTCTTTTTGTTTTTTGTTATTGTTGTTTATTTTATTTTATTCTTTTTTTTTTATTTTTTTGAGACAGAGTTTCTCTGTATATCCCTGACTGTCCTGGAACTGGCTTTGTAGATCAGGCTGGCCTCGAACTCAGACATCCACCTACCTCTGCCTCCTGAGTACTGGGATTAGAGGTGTGCTCCAGTACCACTCAGCCAGAAATCATTTTAATATCTATAAATGGTGCATGAATAGGAGAAAGGAAGTCATGTCATAGCTGCAAAGGGGAACATACTCCAAAAATGACTCCATGTGCCAGTGTCTTAATTTTTAAATTTTCATCAAATATGACATTTAATCAAATGATAATGCAAAACATTCAATAGCCTGAATAGATTAATAGACCTGAAATAAATTGAATGTTTTCAAAAATATTCATTCAAAATCCAAGCCGAACCTTCAGAATGAATCCTATAACAATGTGATTGCATTCTTTTGAGAAATAGATACTTGCTACATTATATAAACAATTCCAGGATGTACAGAAAGACCTAATCCTCCTGGCTTAATTTACAAAGCTAGTATAATCCTGACATTAAACACAGCACACTACACAGAAAGAGGGGGGAAGAGGGGGAGAGGGGGAGAGAGGAAGAGAGGGAGAGGGGAGAAAAGGAGAGGGGGAGAGGGGGAGAGAGAGAGGGAGAGAGAGGGAGGGGAGAGAGGGAGAGAGAGAGGGGGAGAGAGGGAGAGAGCACATTGGCATACTCAATTCAGTAAGAAGAATAAACACAAGCAGAATTTATTGCCAGACTACAAGTTCTATAATTCTCCAATGTACACTGATGCATTTATGCTTAAACTGGTTGATAAGAAATTGTTAAAGTCCATTCTTTTACTGTACAAGTAACTTTTCTCAACTTGCTTTATATCAATAGTTTTACTATAGAAACCATGTTGATTATTATATAATACGTATTATTATATTATTTAACATGAAGTGTTGAACAGAGCAACTACACAGAGCCTACGGAAGAGACAATTCAATCTCAGGCACACATTTCATGGATATTTTTCCTTTAGGGCTATTGGTTACAAGCCAAGGATACCTCTTAGTTTGTCCTCTATTTACTTTGTCCTTAACTCAACAAGACAATGTCTCATGTAAGAAAAGGGTAGGGTTAACTTGTCCTTCCAAGTCAATCATGCATTTCTCAACTAACCTTCTAGCTGAGAGCCTTGGCATCCATTTTGGTGCAAATGAAACACAGGCTGCCATCCAGGAAGGAGAACACATAGATAGCACTCTCCCTGAGGCTGTCTATGGCTTTGCTGGTGCATTTGAACTCTGGAGTCCTCTGATTTCACTGCTCCCCTCTAACTTGGAAATCTTTCCCATAGGCCCTGGACCTGGATCTCTTCAATAACCAATTAAATACATTGTATACTTTTCCTCTGCCTTTGGCCTCCCATTCCCGTTGAAAACCTTATTGCTGTTATACCTCACAGAAGTTAATAGGGAAATATTTTTAGGAAAAACACGATTAACACCTACAAATTACAGAGATAGCAAATAGCATGCATTTAAGGAAAAGTGAGCAACAAGACGCCTACTGAGAGCCATAGTTTTGGGCACACTTTTAACTAATGGAATTCGCACAGTTTCTATAGGAAACTTGAGTACTTGGCATCCCCTATTCAGAGAACGTGGAGCTGCAAAGCTTAGACGAGCTCCTTTCTAGAATCAGAAAGCAGCTGAGTTTAATCCAAAGCTTGCACTGAGTCATCAGAGCTACACTTTCTTCCAAAGGAAGCCAGCCAAATTATTTTTATTTTGAGTCTTTAAAGTGAGGTATGAATGTGAGAGAAACAAGATTTTTTTTCTCTCTTTTGTGTTTTACATCATTGTGAAATGAACATTCGGTGAGGTAGGATTTCTTCCCACAATCAAGGCTAGAAGTTTAATCAGAGATTAATCATCAGCTCATACCACCAACTTTAGGATCATCGATGTCTAGTTATCTGCTTTATGATTTTCCTCCCTAATTTAATCTCTATTAAAATGTTCCCATTTATATCTTTGTCGTGATTGCTTTTATGAGCCATCTAAACTGAGCTAAGGATGCCCACATCACTGGTAAAATATTTCTGGGAATATCTGTTAGGGTATTTTCAGAAGAGATTAGCCTTTGAATCAACAAAGGCTAAGCAGAATACATCCTCAGCAGGGCAGGACAGCACCATTCAATCTACTGAAAGCTTTAATGGAACAAAAAACGATACAGGAATGGTGAATTTGCTCTCTTGGGCTGGGGACCCATCTTCTCCCTGCAGAGGGATCTGCCCTCCAGATTCTTAGGCTCAAGCTTAGACAGGCACTGTCACCACTGGCAGAACTTCTCTCTTCCCATGCCCAAGCCTTTCAAATGAGACTGAGACTCACGTCATTGGCTTTCTAGTTGTTAGGTCTCTGGAATTGATAGCTTCTGTGGTTCTCCAGCTTACAGATGGTGGATAATAGAACTTCTTGCTTCTATAATCATATGAACTAAGACCTAGAATAAATTATCACTGGTGTCAATGAACCCACCTATATCTATATGATTCCCATGGGCTGGATCTCACTGAAGAACCCTGACCCGTACCCACCTTACTTGATTTTAGGTCCTATAATGAATATTTACATCTAATTAATTAGGTAACTTTTATTATTTAAAGGTGTAAATCTAATTTACATCTTTCTGGTAGTCTTTTCTTTTTAGGCACAGCTCCATCTGTTTTTCTCTTTTTTTTAAGGAAATGCTTATTCCTTACACCAGCACATGCATCAGGGGAGCCACCAATTACAATAACCAATCAATATATCAGAGACTGGACCCTCTGGGCAAACTAAAGATGGTACTTCAGGAAAAGGGGCCATCCTTCTCTGGTACAAAGGCTTAAGATGCTAATCTGAAAACATTCAAGAAGAGGTGACCTTGTAAAAAAGACCTAGCAGCAAACATGTTAAAAAGAATGTGGTTAGACAAGAAAGAGGCTTGACAGCACCTGGGTCTCTGTGTCCAGTGGTCCTGTGTGGAGGAATTTTAATCCAGCAACACGGCTGCTCTGATAAAGAGATCAGGGACCACACCCAAAGACCTTCTGTGTCTGTGTGATCTGGTTGGAATGACATCATATCTTTAATCCCTCTGGCTGGAATATAGACACATCCTTAGTAAACACTTTTAATCCCAAACAATTAATATAAAGTTAGTTTGTGGAAGGAAGCAGCCATGTTTGAAAGTGGCATCTAATTGAGGGGGCAGACAAAGTGATGAATCAGAGAAAGATTTGACAAAATGAGTCAAAGACAGGATAGTCCCAATTTTCATGAGAACAGACAGGAAAGACATGTTACTTACCAGAGCAGTAGAGAAGGAGTAGGGAGAGAGAGAGAGAGAGAGAGAGAGAGAGAGAGAGAGAGAGAGAGAGAGAGAGAGAGAGAGTTTTTTTTACTGGGACAGTTTTACAGAGACAGGTTGCAGGTGAAGACAGAATGAGCCAGAGAATGAAAAGGAGCCAGAAGATTAGATCAGATTGCCAGAGTTAGTTAGTTTGAGTCCAAGCAGAGCAATTTAGTCAGAAGTCAAGAGAAGTCAATTTAAATCAATCAGCTTGGAGAAGAGTTTTGAGTCAAAATGGCTGAGTTAAACCAGCCAGCCAGAGTTCAGAAAGAACTAAAAAGAATGGGCTTTCTGACAGAGACAACAATTTTATCTGACGAATAAAAGTTACTTTTACAACTCTGCAGAGCCAATTACATTCTCTACTATTCCTTCCTTTCACCTACACAGCCTCAAGTTGCATTTCTGTCACTTGAATGAAAAGTCGTAATTAATATGTATCATTTCATAATGCCCCATTGAGCTAGTCCATTTTTCTTTTAATGAACAAAACAGCCACAGAACTTTGACCTATAGCCTGTCCTCCCCGCAAAATATGATGGCACATGGCGGCACAGATCTTGTGGAAGTAACCAACTAGAGTCTGTTTTGGCTTAAGGCCCACTCCTTGAGAAGGATCCCATGGTTAACACTGCTCGGGTAACCAAGAACCTAACACTATATAGGCCAGAGACAGAGAGTAAAACTAAATACAACTGGTCTAAAATAAAGATATTAATAGTCAATAAAATGATAACTAATGAAATTCTGCTATATTCATGGATCAATGTATTATCCAGTCATCATCAGAGAGGATTACTCTAACCGCAGATGAGAGCAGATGCAGAGACAGCCAGATATTATGCAGAGAGAGAGAAAGAGAGTCTAAATTGAAGGTCCCCATCAAATCTTTCCCTCAGAACTCAGGGAATCTTGTGTAAGAGGAGGCAGAAAGAGTTGGAGGGGATGGAATATACCAGGAGAACAAGGGCCTGTGAATCAACCAATCAGGATGCATATGAACTCACAGAGACTGAAGCAGCAAGCACAGAACCTATGTGGATCTATACCAGATCCTCTGCGTATATATTACAGCTATTAACATCGTGTTTTTATGGGACTCCTGACTATAGAATGAGTGGGTCTCTGACTCTTCTGCCCAGGCTCAGGACTCTTTTTCTCCTGATGGGTTGCCATGTTCAACTTTGATAGGAAAGTTCTTGCTTTATCTTAGTCTATTTTATTTTCTCAGATTTAGTGGTTATCTCTTAGAAGCCTGTTCTTTTCTAATGAGAGACAGGAAGTGGGTCTTTCCTCCCTAGGAAAGGTGGTGAGGAACTGGGAGGAGTAGAGGGAAGGAAAACTACAATCAGGATATATTATATGAAAAAGAATTTATTTTCGATAACAATCATGAATGAATAGGGTTGAGTTGGGAGAGAATCTGAACCACTGTCCAACTGAAACCGGGTTTAACGCATTTCTCCAATTTCTGAGATTTGGGTCCAGGTACCATCCAGAAGTCACCAGCATTGAAGACCTTTAGGTCAAGCTCCACATGGTAGCATGTTTTATTTTTCTAACTCCTGAATCCAGATGAGGTCACCTCACTCTGACATTCTGATGAAAGGAAGTATGGTTATGGGTGAGTCAATGCAGAGGCGAGCCTCCCTCCTCTAAAGTTGTTTCCAGGCAGAAAGAAGGCTAAGAGGGGGTAAGATTCCAAAGCCAGCTCACTATACACACACCAGTAAGCAATGTGTTACTTCTCTGGAAGATCTGCCTGGAGGCCCTAAAGGTGACTCCCCAAACAGCTCGGCCACTCCCACCAGCGCTCATATTTTCTTGCTGCAATAACAGCCACTCCCAGCTCTGGTTTGGGTCCAACACACAATGCTGGCCCTCTTTAATACCAGCCTTCTGCAGTGAGCTCACATCCTCCTTCTCTCTTCCTCACCCTCTGACTCACAGCGCTCAAAGCTTTAAGTTGTGAAAACTTGTTGGATCAGCTAGACTGGAATTGCCAACCATCAATGGGCCAGCCTTCCGTGAAAGCGAATCTCGCTTTCTTTGTTTGTTCTAAGGCTCTGGGTTACTTAACTTGATCATTAAAAGCCCCAGCTCCAGCCCCAGTCCCAACTCATTTTTCCACCACCCAAAACAAAAGAGTTCTATGTCTTTAAAAGGTAAAGAAAACATGCCCTTCATAAGTCAAGTTTACTCTGGCATTTCATCATCTTAAGAAAGACATCATCTGTGTACATTTCAAACTGAGCAGCCAGGTCATGGTTTCTTCCCAGGTACTGTTTTTTAATATAGATTTTTTTTTTCTTGGCTATGATTCAAATGGTTTGAAGGAACCCCACTGCAGAAAGGTAAGAGCTATCAATAGACAGAGTTGGGAAGGGGTGGAATTCTGTGGTAAATTCTTTTCCCACTATCATTGTTGTTGTTTTATGCTGTTTTGTTTTATATTATATTGGTTTGTTTGAGATGGGGTTTTGCTACATAGCCCAGGCTGGCTTAGTGTTTGCTATGTAGCTCAAACTATCCTCAAGAACTAGCAATCTTCCTGACTCAACCTTTCCATTTCTGAGCCTATAAAGCATATACTACTTGCTATATAACCTGTATATTAATCAACAAATACTTGTGGGGTTTATCATAAAGTACTTTGCCAGGAGAGAACCAAAAATCTACAATAAAAAAAAATGAAGCAAACATTCAGAAGGTAAATGCCTACAGCAGAAAACCATTTGCCACAGTTTTCAAAATTTTTCTTATGGACCTGTCTTTTTATTTTTTTTTTCAAAAACATATTAATCTTAGGTATCAGGATAAATAAGTACATGCTACTGGAGGTTTGTATTTAAAATCAAGCTGGAATTTTATGATCTAAGTCTCCCAGTCCACAGGTTAATAAATCAAGCAATTTTTAACCAAGACTAAAGTCAAACTTATTTTGTTCCTGGCCCAGTAACACAGACATTGTAGACCTTGACACTTAACAGGGCATTTTTCATTTTGCATGCTGTTTATGATTTTCTTTTTTGCCCCCAAGACATGAAAATGTGATAACTCTTTGTAAGTTGTTCAAAGAAGCATAGAAAAATAACTAGGGGGAGGGGGAGGGGAGGCAAGAGAAACGTAAGTTCAAGGCCAGTTTGGCCTATATAAAAAGTTACAGGAAAACCTGGGCTACATAAAAAGACTTGTCCAAAAAAATAAAATAAAATAAAATAAAGGAAGGAAGGGAAGAAGAGGAGGAGGAGGGGGAAAGAATTTTCTCAGGGATAAAATACTGGCCCCCAGATTTGCACCTACAGTAATGATCAGTCTATAAAACAAGTTGTAATCAAATAAAAATTAAGCCCAGCTATATTTTACAGCACTGTCCACCTTGCTGCACCTGCACACTCTAGATGGTTTTAAGTGGTCTCTTCTAGAAAGTAATTACCTGTGACATTAGCTTCGGTTGCAGGATGACTGGATGATACAGGGAAGGACAGCTGTGAGAACAGAAGACCAGCAGGCTTTGCCAATCCTGCCTTGTAACTAGTGGGGACTGAGGGGTGCAAGGAGAACCTGGGGACCAGGTTCAAATAGGCATCTTCGCTGTGTCTCGGAGGTTTGAGGCCTAAAGACTTATTTTTTTCCCTCTCCCCCTCTCCCTTCCCCTTCCCTACTCCCTCCCCCCTCCCTCTCTCCCTTTTAAGGCCAAGTCTTATTTTATAGCCCAGGCTGGCCACAGACTTGCTGCATTGCCCAGGCTGGCCTGGAACTTGGCAACACTTTCTCCTACTACCTACTGAATGCTGGGATGGCAGGTGTCCAGCCCCAGCCGTAGGCCGATCATTTTTTTCAGAAGAGAATTTCTACAGCCAAAGCTTAGTGTTTTACTCAAGATCACAGAACACACCTTAAAAAAAAAAAAATCCAACTAGGCTTGGTCACTGGGCTTTCAGTTTTCGGTTTCAGATGTAAGGAGCAAGGTCCACAGTGTCCCTGTCTGCCTTTGGCATGGCCTTCCGTATCTGGAGAGTGGGAGCAGCTCCTGTTACACTAATTCACACTAACACACATGTTCGAAATGAAGCCTGGCTGCGAAGGAAGTCAAGGCAAAGTGGAGAGCTGCCTGTGATGGCTGGCTCCCAGCTCAGCTCGGCTCGCTCCATTCCACACACAGCTGGCCTCAACATAAAGCACTCTCCTAAATTTAGCCACAGATTCATTTGAAAGACTCTTTCATGTCTTATCACCATCTTGTTGGGTAGCTATGTGGGCTTTTAATTTCCTGTTCTAAAATTTTACACCATCCAAAAAATTAAATCAAAATGTTTCTATGTTTCTTTAGGATCCTCTCTCTCTCTCTCTCTCTCTCTCTCTCTCTCTCTCTCTCTGATGAAGCTAGCAGCTTGCATCCATTCACCAATGTGGCAAAACCAAGAAGGGAAATTAATCTAACCACTATTTATATTTAGCACCCCAAAGGGAGCTCTGTGTTTTCTAGTTGACTGAAAAGGTTGTAGTCTCAGGGAGCACCGCCAGCTGCCCTCAGATTTCCTAATGAGAGGGCTTTTCAAGTGAGGGTCTGTCCTTTGAAGAGAAAGAGGAGGATCCTTCTACCCTAGGAGGTGTTAACCTAAATATTTACACATGGCAATAATTAACAGAAGAATAGTACACAACCCCTAACAAAGAACAGACTTTGTGGCCTACATCATAACATTGGAGAACCTTATTAGAGGTTGTGCTAAAAAAAAAAAAAGATTAGCTCCCTCATAACACTCAAAGCTGATCCTCATGATATGAGTGCTAGATGAGGCAGTAACTAGAAGGGCCTTCGAGAAGCTTTTACACACATGACTGGCATGCTCACACACACTCACACATGCACGTACACACATATAGTGATTGGTATTTAAGATAATGTTCTTCAATATCTTATTCAATGTCTTTACGCATCAGTAAAGCCATTTTTTATTTTAACCTGGAAGAAGGGTGAAATCATTCAGACTGTTACTAACAACTCTGTTCCCTACAGTATTTGTTATGTTTTGGTTGGGTTTTCTTTAATATTTATTTTTTCTTTTTTTATTATTTATGTGTATGTGCTGGGTTTGTGGGCAGGTTCCTACAAAGCCAAGACGGGAGTGCCAGATTCCCTGGGGCTGGAGTTACAGGTGTTTGTGAGGAACCTGATGTGGGTGCTAGGAACTAAACTCGGGTCCTTGGGAAGAGAGCCGTACACGCGTTAACCACTGAGCCATCTCTGTAGCTCTTGTTTTGTTCTCTCTAGACAATTTCTCACTATGTAGCTGTGGCTGGCCTGAAACTTATTGTGTAGACAGGCTGGCCTCGAACTCATAGAGACCTGCCTGCCTCTGTCTCTACAGTGTTGGCATTGACTCCAGCTGTCTCTATGGTACTTTTAAAACTGGAACCTAAAACCTAAAAACCTAAAACAGTTCCTTATTTGTTATGAAATCCAAACAGCTCTGAAAGGCAAAGTCAAAAGTTACCCACCTGGCATGACAATATTTTAATTACTTCCTCCAACATTCTACTGCATGAAAGTATCGGATGTCTGGCTGCTAATCTTTTGGCTACAAAAGGTTGGTTATACCTCATAAGGATGCCACCAAATATATGGCACATGGACTATCTTAAGGTACAACCCAGTATACAAATATATGTGTGCTTCGTTAACTTTTCTAAAAGCCAAATATGGTCTACATTTCAAAAGGCATGTAGTGCTTATAGTTTTGGGTAAAGATGTCATTAAATTTAATTTATTTGAAGATGTATTAAAAGGGTCACCAGTACAATAAGCCTGTGGTTTCACTGACATTATTGCTTAAGATGAGGGTAAATTTAAGTAAACTGTGGGTTAGAACTTTTTTTTAATTAAGAAGATAATAAGGTGACTCACAGCCTATAATGGGAACATAGCACAAGAAAGACTAAAGCTTATAAAACCTCTTCCATGAGCTATAAAGGATGTTCACATGCCCAGGCAGAAAGCCCACCGGCAGCAGGAGACAGGGGATGACGGCTGTGGCTTCCTTTGGGTCTGCCCAGCACCCAGCCTAACTTTCGCATATTGCCCTCAAGAAGATTTCTCTGGAATGGAAGGAATCTCTGACAGCCTCAGCCTTTACCGTTGGTCATACCCACTCCTGCAGAGGAAAAATGAACAACTTCGAAAGTAAGAGTTTAAGATCTGTGAGAAATCACGTATAGGTGTTTTCCAGTTGATGAGAAAAAGAGGGGAAACTGTAGAACCATGTCTTGGTTTTATGTTTTAACATTGGTGCCTGTCTCTATTCAAAGCTCTCAGAGACTCAAATGGATCCATAATCCCTACTGTACTCTCTCTGTTCAAAGAAGAAATCTTACAAACACGTCACAGGCCACAGATACCTTCGAGCTTACTCTAGGGAGAGATTTTCTGTGTGTATGTGTATGTGTGATGAGCATACATGTGTGTGCAAGTGTTCTTGTGTGTGTGTGTGTGTGTG
>JADRCC010257600.1:0-10982 GCA_019843855.1 Hylomyscus alleni | reverse complement strand
AAAAAAAAAAAAAAAAAAAAAAAGAGTCTATTTAAGTCATATATATATATAATGTATATATATATATTATATAATTTATATATTATATAAATATAATATATAATATATATTAATCATATATAATGTATATACATATAATATATATTATATAATTACATTATATATAATATAAACATATATATTATCTATACTATATATACATATATACATATGTATAAAATTTAAGAGGATGATTTTTCTTTTTTTGTTGTTTGTTTTTTGTTTTTTTTTGTTCTTTTTTTTTTTTTAAGATTTATTTGCTATTTGTAAGTACACTGTAGCTGTCTTCAGACACACCAGAAGAGGGACTCAGATATTGTTACAGATGGTTGTGAGCTACCATATTGTTGCTGAGAATTGAACTCAGGACCTTTGGAAGAGCAGTCAGTGATCTTAACTGCTGAGCCATCTCACCAGCCCCGAGGATGAGTTTCCAAATCAAGATTTTTTTTATGACATGATTATGTTCTTCTTTTGTTTATACATTCATAACTAATATTCAAAGGTTGATAATATAGTAGAATATTTTTATAAGTTCATCCCCTAAAAATTCCATATTGTAGTCTACTAAATTTAGCAACCACATTGAAATTCTGGACTTGATTATCTATTTTCACATTTTTGCTTAACAAAAAAAAAAATAAAACTTAGATGGTTCCACTTCAGTGGTTATCATGTGATTTCATTAAAAATTGTCATTTTTTCACATTCTTTGAAGATAAACATGCAAATAGAAACATTCACATGTATACATGAAGAATGAAGTTAGCAATGACTTTAATATTATTTGAAAGTTGTGACAACTATTTCTGCTATTGTTTTGAAATTTAAGTTATCGAAAACATTCCTTTTACAGATCAACAGACATATCATATGATATTTTTTCCTAAATATGTACTGCAGCTTTTATATTACAAAACATTGAATTGAAATTTTATCTTCAATTTTGCCAAAGTTTGATCATGAAATGACTACCATTTCTCTCTCTGTCTTTGTCTCTCTCCGTTTCTTTGTCTCTGTCTCTCTCTCACACACACATATCTAATAACTTTTTGTTTTATAATTCTGCACACATCAAAGCTGCAACAAATGGCATTTTTATACAAATGAATAAAATATTTTATGCAAGTATAAGCTAGACTGTATTTAAGTCAAATTTAACTGAGTGATTACATCAAATTCAGTCACAAAGCTCAAGGCAGAATGAATGCTCTCTTAAATTATTATCCTATTGCTCTAAAGAGAAATTGTGATCAAGTCAACAGATAAAAAAACATTTATCTAGGGGCTTGCTTACTGTTTTGGAAGGTGAATCTATTACTATTATTGCTTGTAGCAAGGCAACAGGTACATAGGCAGCTACTGGAGCAGTACCTGAGATATTGCATCATGATTGTCAATCAGAAGGCAGATAGAGAGCTAGCTTAGAATAGTGTTGGCTTTTGAAACCTCTGAGCCCACCCTCAATGATACACCTATTCCAGCAAGGCCATACCTCCTAATCCTACCCAAATCATTTCACCAACCATTCAAACCACCACACATGCAGAACTGATTGCAATAGTTGACAAGCTACAAACTTTGGGATATTTCAAACTTTTCACAAATAGAAAATGTACTTTTATATACTCTGACAATATATAATTGATAAGAATTTACCTTATATATGCTAATGTTACAGAGACTATATTTATTTTGATTTGTAAATTTTCATTGAGACATGATGTAAATTATTTTAAGTAAAAAAAAAATGTTTGTGTTAAAAATTTGAGATGCATGGGTGGTCCAGTCCCTCTTCTTGGGGCCGTGCCTATCTACTAGAGGTGGTCTCAGCAGGTTGTATCTCCCCGTTGTTGGGTATTTTTGAAGAGCTATGGAAAGGACTGAAGTACCTGAAGGGGATCACAACCCTATAAGAAGAACAACAGTATCAATTAACTGGACCACCCAGAGCTCCCAGGGACTAAACCACCAACCAAAGTGTATACATGGAGGGAGCCAGGACTTCAGTTACATGTGTAGCAGAGGCTGGCCTTATCTGACATCAATGGGAACAGAGGGAGGCTTGATGCCCCAACATAGGGGGATTCTAGAGGAGTGGGACTGGAGTGGGTGAATAGGTGGAGGGGTACCCTCATAGAGGCAAATGAGGGGGAGGATGGGATGCAGGGTGTGGCTGTACAGGTGACCAGGAAGTGGTATGTCATTTGAAATGTAAATGAATAAAATGATTAACAAAAAAGTTTTTGATCATGCAAAAGAAAACTCATTATTATTCATTACCAGTCCACTTCTCATCTTGAATTATGGAATTAGTAGAATAGCAATGGAATTTCTAAAAAGCTACATTTTATATATTATGAAAGTTACTCTAACTTTTATATGGAAATGCACAAGATCTATAATAGATGATGTTAGCATTCTGTATAAACTCCACCCCCACAGAGACCTGGCAGCAGCCAGGTATGCTCCTCCCCATGGTTACCTGGGAACAGCCAGGTAGGCCTGGCCCTACAAAAGGGCTGCTTGCCCCCTCCTCTCTCTCTTATTCCTGCCTCTCTGCCTTGCCTCTTCCCCCGTGCTCCCCCTCTCTCCCCATTCCCTTCCCCCCTCTCTCTATGTGGTCATAGCCAGCTCCTACTTCTCTGCTCTTTCCTTCTCTCTGTCTTTCTCTGCCTCTGCTAATCTTTTAACTCCCCTCCCCATGCCCTAAATAAAATCTATTCTATAATATTCCAGCATGTGTCTGGTCCCTCAGGGGGAAGGGATGCCTCAACATATACCCGCAGAGGCATTCCCTTCCCCCACACCTTGCCAGAACATATTCTTATAGCTCTTTCTCTTTATAGTTCACAACAGATGAAGCAATTCAAAGAATGAAAAAAAAAATCGGAGCACCAACATCCTTTAAATTTAAAGCTTTCTAGTAAAATGAAATTAGAGTCAAAAGAAACTTTCAGAGACAATGAATATATATAGGCATACTCGTAGTTGAACACACCTCTGACTTGAATATATTCAGTAAACATTTGTAGTCATCAGTGTATGAGTTGCAACACAATGATGTAATTTACTAAAATAACTGAATGTTTAATTTTTCTCATTTAATCATCAATCAAACATTTAACCATCAGCCATACTTTCAGACCTAAAAATATTTTTCTTATGGAATAAGCCATCTGTATATCTACTATCTCTTGGAAGAAATAAATTCTGGTGAGAAAAAGATATTTCACAAATAGAGAATTATGATTGTCTAAGTAAGACACAGTAGTAATATTGTGCTATTGTCAGAGCAAACAAGCAAAACACAGAGATTCTGAACCTGTGCTGGTGGTCTTTGTGAAACAGAAAAGAAGCTCATTGTCTTACATATCAGCATCACATCAGTTTTTACTTTTGTTGTTCATGTTGTATATAATTAATGATGTTGCTTGAGACATCATCTCACCATGGACTCCAGCCTGCCCACAAATAAAGTATTTTCACCTCAGCATCCTGAGAGTCTGTATCACAAGCATGCACTACCACTCTCAGTTAAATTGTATATGATCTTGAGCATGAAGCTATGAGAATTTTCTCTCTCATTGGACTATTTACTTATGAAAGTTGGTTGATTGATAGCTATCAAACATCTATTGGAAACAATTTAGAAAATGGTCATGTTTCACAGATTGCAGGTTGCAGTATGCAAATGCCAGGATGCCTGAGGTACAGTGAAAACACACACACACACACACACACACACACACACACACACACACACACACGGAAGAAACCAGAAAAAAGATGCTGGTTAGAAAATAATGCATATGTTCAGAAAAATTGTTTGATGATGAACATACTTTTAAGTATTTATGCAAGACAAATCATTGTTGGAAAGCCTTAAAATAATGTATATTTCTAGGAATAAAGTTGTAACTATAAAGTGTCTTATTCAGATGAAAAAGAATCACTACATAGTAGGCATAGTAAAAGGGAAGAAAGAATCATGTTTCATTCTAGTTCATATATATTGGTCTTTGTCACATTTTGATATGTTTATTTTTTACTTCATAGGGTACTTAAAGAAATTTATAATGCTATTCTATGTGTTTTTTAAGTTTCTGTTTTGTTTTACTTTATTTATATTTATATGTGTGTGTATCAATTGTCACCTATTTAAATATTTTCAGTTGGGTAGGGTGTTAATGAGTTCAAACTACATTCCTTATGCACTTACATGGAAATTTTCTTATGTATCCTTGTATAATAGTAAATAAATAAAACATGAGAAAAATACTTTTTGCTTGTATGTAACAAATGACCATTGGCAATATTTATGACTGTCAGTAAGCTCATAAGGTCAGATCACTAGTCTACTTTTGAGAATAATCTAAGAAAGAACATAAAATAGGTTTAAAATGTATTTCATGAGGTTTTTCTCTAATTTCATTAAATGTATCCAATATATAAGCTTTTCTACGATGTAGTGATTATATTTTCAGTAATCTTTTGTATTTACAATAATATCAAGACATATCAGTATATACATATATATGTATATATATACATATATGTATATGTATATATATATGGTTTAAATGTGAATATCCATGTATATATTTATGCACATTTAGGTGGAGTTATTTATTCAAATCTTAGTTATATAAACATGAAAAAATTTTATATTATGTGTGATATCTAAGAGAATGTTTTTTGAAAGAATAATTTTATTTTCCTTATGTATAAGATAAATGAAATGCTTTTTATATATAATGTCATATCTACTAGTTATAAACTCCATGTGAATATATATGACATTTTAAGTATAGAAATAATGTTAGGTCAGAATTTAATGGATGATTTCAGATTGAAATCTACTGAAGACTATTTATTTTTATATTGTCACTTGACAGAAATATCACTGGTTGACATAGAAAAATTTCTTTCCAATGTAACATTTGACCTTTCTTTTCATTTTACACATAGTCTGTTATTTGCAACTTCAATTTGAACCAAAGTATTGGGTTCATATCATTTCCTAGGTGAATCAGAGATTTTGTTACAAGAAATTCACAGTCTTTACTTGAGGCAAAGATTTCTGAAGACATAGTTTTGCTTGATTTAATTCCTTTCAGTAGAGCATTTCAGTTTGAAGGGCAAAACTAAACTAGTGAAATATCTGAAAGTCATTATTTTTCAGTATCATTTTATAAGTGTTTTAGGACTTATAGACCTTTTATAAATGTGATGATGTGTCACAGTAATCATCTGTGGAATGGATTAGGCATACTCCAAGAGACCTTTTTTTAAAGATTTACTTTCTGTTTCCTTTAGACCTACTGACTTAGTTACTTTTCTTTTTCTATTCTAAATTGCCCTGAGAAAACAATATAAAAGAATGAGAGTTTATTTTGGCTCACAGTTCTAGGTACAGTGTATCATAGATAGGAACTTAAAGCAGATGTTCAAAGAGTGTCTGAAATCAGATAAAAAGAGTATTGGATGTTTTTACTCAGCTTGCTTTCTCCATTATTTAATATAGAACACTGGTCAACAGGAATGGTTCTGCCCAAATTTATGATGAGTTCTTTTTTTCTCAATGAACCTAATAAATATAATTCTTCATGGGTTTATACAGAAACTAATTTATTCTATGTAATCCATGAAAATGACCTAAGTAAGTTCAAATGCTGTTGAGTTATCAAAAACTAACCATCATACCTACAATTTTTGAAACTGGACAAATTACAAAGTCAGTGGAGACTGGAACAATTACAGTGGAGACTATGTACAATTTAAAATAATCTCCAGCCCTGATTTTGATTATTTTGCTCCTTCTATCCCTCTTCTATGTGTTTTATTCTTGATTTTTCTAGAACTTTTAGTTGTAAGTTTAAATTGCTAGTATGACAACTATTATAATTGTTTTATGGAGGCACTTAGTGCTATGAACTTTCCTCAGCACTGCTTTTATTTTGTCCTATAAATGTGGGTATATTGTGCCTTCATTTTCAGTGACTTCTAGAAAGTCTTTAGTTTCTTTTTTTTTTCTTTTTACTTTTTTGGTTTTTTGAGACAAGGTTTTTCTATATAACCCTGACTGTCCTGGAACTCACTCTATAGACCAGTCTGGCCTCAAACTCAGAAATTCTCCTGCTCCTGACTCCCAAGTGCTGAGATTAAAGGCATGCGCCACCATTGCCTGGCTTTTATTTTTTTTTCCTTATTTCTTTCCTGAACTAGATATCATTGAGCAGAGAATTGTTCAGTTTCCATGAGTATGTAAGAAGGTTCTATTGTCAAAGTCCAGCTTTAATCCATGGCTGTCTGATAAGATTCAAGGTGTTATCTCAACCCTCTTGAATCTGTTGAGGCTTGGTTTGTGTCCAAATGTATGTAATGAACTCTACACGTTCATTATAAGTTTAAAACAACAAATATTATGTCATACAAGAACACACTTTTGTCAAAAGGCAAATTATCTGCCTAGTGTCTTATTAATTTTGAAATTTTGAATAGATAAATCCAGTCAATATTGAATCTTTTGTCCTTGCACCTAACATAAATTATCCATTCCCAGTTTATGACCTTTAGTTATCAGGTAATGGTTTCACAGCTCCCCTAGAAGGAATGTTTTCCCTTATCATAAATTTGTTTCATACGTTCTATCTTAGTACAATTAGCCTGTGACACATGATGGATTACAAACCCTAATTATAGCCATCATACTATAGAGTGGCCAAATTACTTGTATAAATTTAGGAATTCTGAATAATCACCATCAGTAATTAAGAAATCATTCATTTTGTCTATATAGTATTACTACTAGAGAGTACAGTTTCATTGTTCTTTAGAAAATTTGTCCAATAAGGTGAGCAAATGCCCTAGAATAATTAGCATAATTTAATACTGACAGGAAATGCATATAAGTAACAATAATCAATCCTGAGATGAGATTTCTGAAAGCCTTTCAATTCAGAATTTATCCATCTCATTCCATGCAAAAATAGCTGGCTATCTCCAGGAAAGTCATCTCTTAACCTTATCTTCTAGATGGCTCCTGACAACAGCTTTATTCATAGTAGCCAGAAACTCGAAAAACCTAGATGTCCCTCAGCTGAATAATGGAGAAAGAAAATATTGTACATATATACATTGGAATACTATTTAACCATTAAAAATAAAGATGTCATGCATATTTCAGGCAAATGAATGGAAATTGAGAATATCATTTTGATATTCTCAATGATAAGATAACCCTGACTCAAAAGGAAATGCAAAGTATGCACTGAGTGATAAGTAGATATTAGCCATAAAGTGCAGGATACCCATGCTGTACTCCACAGACCCAAAGAAGCTAAACAAGAAGGAAAGCCTAAAGCAAGGATGCAAGGATGCTTGAATCTGACTTAGAAGGTGAAATAAAACCCTTATAGTATGCAGACTGAGGAAGGGAACTTAGGTGGGGGGAGGGGAATGGAGACCTTTAGGATCAAGTATGGGGAGAGATAGGAGGGAGGGCAAGAGGACTAGCAGAATTAATGGAAATCTGCAGCTGGTGAGGTTAGTAGGGGTTAGAGGATTAGGGAGCATCTCGAGGACATGCCAGAGACCTTGGATTGGGAAGACTCCCAGGAATCCATGGGGGTAAACTTAGCTGAGACCCACAGAAGTAGGGATATGGGACCTGAAGAGGACACCTCATGTAGCCAGGCAGCAAGCAATAGGGGCACCAGACCACTCACAAAACTTTCAACCCAAAATTTATCATGTCTACAAGAAATGCAGGGATAGGGGATAGAGCAGAGTCTAAGGGAATGACCAACCAGTAACCAGTTCAACTTGAAATCCATCCCATGAGTAAGCACAAATCTCTGACACTATTAATGATATTCTGTTATAGTTGCAGATAGGAACCTAGTATAATGGTCCTCTGTGCGACTCCAGCCACCACCTGACAGTAACAGATAGAGACCCACAGCCAAACACTGAATGGAACTCAAAAACCCTTATAGAAGAGATGGGGGAGGAATTTAAGGCCCCAAAGGGACAGGAACTCCACAGAAAGACTGTCAACTAAACTGGATCTGTGGGGACTCTCAGAGACTTAAACACAACCCAAGGAGCATTCATGAGCTAGACCTAGCACCCACCACCCACCACACACATTATAGCAGATGTGCAGCTCAGTCTTCTTGTGGATTCTTTAACAACTGGATTGGGGGCAACCCCTAAGATGTTGCCTGTTTGTTGGATACCCAGGGAATCCTTTACCCTCTTAGAGAAGAAGGGCAGGGAGTGGCAGAGGGATTGTGTGAGGGTGTGATCTAGAAGGGGACAGGGATCAGAATGTAAATTAAATAAAGTATTTTCAAAGGTATAAATAAGTTAATTAATAAGTTAATAAAATTAGCCCCAAATAGTCAACTGGTAAAAGGGACTATTTTCTTCTTTACAACATAGACTGGTTATTTTCCAAGATGAACATGATAACATATTTTATTTTGGCTCTTGTTTTTGAATCAGATAATTTCATAGGACAAAGCTAAAATTTCCCAATCACAGGTATGTAATATATTGTGAAATACTGTCTTCTTATATTAAGAGGAGAGAAGAGTACTTTGTAATTCCTTAGTAATGAAAAATGTAATTTTAGAATTATGTGATGACATATTTATTGATTTCAATGTTGATATTGTACAATCATTTTTCATATCACTTTTGTGAATAATAAGAATAAATGCCTCTGAAAATTTTTAAGTTAGCTTGATTTTAGGTTTGAGCCCTTACATTTTATACCATCACATTTTGAACAGGTACTTATACAATTGTCATTTTAGTTGGTAATTATTTAAAATATTCTCAATAAAATAAAACATATTAATGTATGCCTTATCAATTTCTTATTAGGTTGTTAAAGATATAAGGTAGGGAAAATTTATGCATATATAATAAACAAGGAGGGCAAAGTTAAAATATATCACATATTTAACTTAGTGAACAAACCCAATGTATGAATTTATATTGAAAAATATTGGATGTTTATTACAGAATTTTAGATTCATTTTCTGTACAAAATAATATTTGTGGTACATAGCTATTTGAATTGTAATTATTAGGTTCTTATTACTTGTGCAACTACCAGAAATTAAAGCTGTGTGAGTGTGTGTGTCAATGGATTTTGTATATAGATCCTGTGTGTTTATTGAGGACAGAGCTCAATGTCATTTCTCTCCCTCCACTCCCTAGCTCCCTCTCTTTCCTTCCTTCTTTTAAGTTTTTGACACACAGTATTTCACTGAACCTGTGTATTGTCATTTTAGCTAGAATGACCAACTGGTAAGCTCTTGAACATATCTTCCTCTATTCCTTTTCCAAAATAGAGTTACTGAGGTGCATTATAATGACTGGCACTCATGAGGGCACTGAGCATCCAAACTTCTGTTTTAATTTGAATTCCATTGCTTTGTTTAAACACTTTGCCCTAAAGCAACCTGGAGAGAAATGGCTTTACTTGACTTAACCTTCTAGGCTATAGTGCATCATAAAGAAGTCAGGGAAAGCACTCAAACAGAATCCCTAGAGGAAAAGTGATTACTGGTTTGCCCTTCAATTGTCACTGAGCTAGCTTTTTTGTACAACACTGAACTACTTCCCAAGCATAGAACCACCCATAATGGGATGGGCCATACCATTTCAATATTTAAAAAAAAAATTCTCATAGATAAGATTTCAGTGTATTCTCTCCTGGGAAATTTGGTTTCCCAATTGAGATTTCATTATATAACTCTGTGCTATGTCACATACATCTGTTGCTAAGTAGACTAAGTGTCTATGCTTAGAAAACAAACATTTTACTCATTGAGCTTTTTTTCTCAGCCACATAGAAATCTTTATTTATTAAACAGGCACATATTATGTTTACTAGTTAAACAAATTATAGTGATTCAATAATCTTTAAATATTGTTCATTGTTTATTGTTGTGACTTTTGAAAAGCTAATTCATGGAGTCCTGTTTTTGAACTGTAATTTCAAGAGAACTTAGAATTTGTTTAACCTTTCTTAAAATATTTTAATTTTTCATGATTTTTACATTATTACTCATCTAGTTTTTATGCCAACCTTATAATTTTTTTATATTTATCAAAATGTTATTGAATATTTTATTAAAATTCTAATTCTGTTAAAATTCCATTCAACCAAATGAATCATTCTTTTACATTTGTTCAGTTTAATTTTTAAAAATTAAAAGAAAATTTAAAAAAAAAATGAGAGGACTCTGGATCCAGAAAAAAAATGCATGGGTGTGCTGAATAAATAGATAAGAAAATACTGCTTATTCAAAAAAGAATAAATAAAAAGGAATATTGAAATGAAAAGTGTGGGGATTTGAACATTTACCAGCTAATTTCTGTTATGTTTTTATTTTCTCCATATGATGTATTTTTATTATATAGGCTCTATTACCATCCCTTGTCTTTACCTCGCTCAGTCACTTCCTCTTTCAAATTGTTCTTTAACTTTCATGTCTTAAAAATACATTGTACATTTGAATGGGAAAATGTGGTATTTCCCCTTTAGAGTTTACCCAGTTTTGATTTTCTTGGTGACTTCATTTTTACTTTAATGAGTTAAATGTTTTCAGAGTCCGTAATTCCACTTTGAATACTTTTAAAAAAGAATTGTGTCTTGGTGATCAACTTGATCAGCTACCTGGGTGATGAGGTTTGATGAATAAACAGAAGAGTAGGATGTTACTAATCACTTAAAATATTTGCCAAGAAGAATTTACCCACAGTGCTCAAATGAATACAATTTACTTAATGAATTGCATAGAAATATCCCTGCACAGCTAGAAAATATTAAGATCACTTTGTCTCTAAATTAACATTACCGTCTCAGTAGTTCTTGAAGATATAATTTGTCATTCTTGTTTTCTTTATTTTTTTTTTTTTTT
>JADRCC010257597.1:0-10686 GCA_019843855.1 Hylomyscus alleni | reverse complement strand
TTTTTTTTTTTTTTGGAGACAGTTTCTCACTGGCCTGGAGCTTGCGGATGAAGCTAAGCTAGCTGGCTAGCCAGTCCTAGGAATCTGCCTATCTCTACCTCTCCAGAGTTGCTTTTTAAACACAGGTTCTGGACATCAGTTTCAAGTCTTCATAACTGCCCCTAGTAAGTGCTTTACTGACTGAGCAATATCACTGGGTGTCCAATTATCACTCGTTAGTGAATAAATGACAGGCAACAGGGAGAATATATGAACTTTTTGAGTATATGTAGGAAGTCTACACGTGTTGCCCAGTATAGTCTTATCTCAGGACAAGTGATTCTCCTGCTTCAGGAACCCAAGTATCTGGGACTTCAGAAGTGTACCTATGTGCACAGCTTAAGAACAATAATAAATAAAAATATTAGTTGTTTTTGCCTGCTTACAATGCTCTGTACCCCCAAACCCCGCCATCCCCACCATGTTGAACTCTGAGACAAAATGTCAACACCAAGCATGCTTAGCTGACCTGACCTACAGACACAGCTAGTATGGAAGTTGTCTTGACACAAAAGCTTGTGCCCCACACCACCATACTCTGCTTGCTTGCCTGGGCAATGTTGGCCTGGGAGGCCAGGCGGATCATAATGTCCAGTTTCTCCAGCTTCACGTAGATGGGGTCATTGTACTTCACAAAGAAAACCTTCATTTCATGCTTCAAAATCTCTGGCCTGGTGGCAGGGTAGGATGCCCAGAGGAAAAAACAAACAAACACCATAAGACCTTCAAGGAAGCTACATCTGCTGGGGAATTTCTGGGCTGTAGGTGAAGTATGATTTCTAGGGAGGCAGAACCTCTATTAAGATTATGTGATTGTGCCAGGCGGTGGTGGTGCATGCCTTTAATCCCAGCACTTGGGAGGCAGAGGCAGGCAGATTCTGAGTTCGAGGCCAGTCTGGTCTACAGAGTGAGTTCCAGGACAGCCAGGGCTACACAGAGAAACCGTCTCGGAAAACCAAAAAAAAAAAAAAAAAAAAGAAAGAAAGAAAGAAAGAAAAATTATGTGATTATCAGTAGTGGTTCTGCCTGGCTACAGCTTGCTAGCCAGCTTCAGAACATAAGGATGAGTTTGTAGACACAGACAGACTCTTGTACAATAGACCAAGTGAGGGAAATGAAACATCTAGGATCATCAATGCCTGCTTTATAAAGGCACTTGCTAATAGGAATGATGAGCTATCTAAGTGTGTGCCCACTGCTCATCTGCTGCTGCCTGCTGCCCTCAATGGTCCCACAGGACATGTTTTTCTAAGACAAGGAAATTCAGAAAGGTAATAAAGCTTGTATTTGTCACACACTAAACGGTTGAGAGCAAGGTAAAAGGCACCATCCGATTTCTACTTCTATGCCTTTTCCAAGACAGAAATGAATAATTGTAAAACAAAGTTCTAGCCAGGGCTGAAGCTTTGTGATGGGGCAGAGGAAGGAGGAACTCAGGAGTCTGTGCTGTCTGTCATACAGTCCTGTGTGGAGAGGCTGATAAATAAGCTTTGGGTGCTCTGTAGAGAGGTATGAGAGAAGGGCAGTGGGAGATGACTTCCATAAGCAAGACCTGACAAAGGCCACCCAGTCATGTCAGGCTGGCACAGACAATGTCTTAAGAGAATATCATGTTAAATAGAGCACAGAGGATCTTGCATGCTGACCTAGTTCCTGTATTCTAACTAATGCAGGGACCCATGGTACTGGTACACAGACACCCATACTGCAACAGCAAAACCCAAGTTTGATCACATCACTTACCCATGTTTACCTTCCAAATCTTTGCAAATGTCCCAGCTCTCTAAGAAATATCAAGAACCAGACAGATGCTGTGAGAAAAAGTATACAACCTTCCTAGGGCTTGACCACTGTGGTCCTGGTCCTTGGCAGCAGACAGCAGGGATGAGCTGCCATCACTAAGCCCTGACGACAGAGAGATCTATTAGCCTAAGACACTTCAGACTCGTGCTGCTCACGACATTTCAGACCTTCCCTATTTAGCGCTGGACCCCTTCCTTGGAAGCAATGACTCCCTGAGTCACCCCCTTAGGAGGAAGAAAGCAGGCTGCCCAGCACTCTACTTCTCCCTAGGCCTTGAGGTTACTCCAAGTCCACAATCTCTCACCATCTCTAATGTCTCCAATTTTGAGGATTTCGATGAAACCTATGAACTTTGTCCCCAAGCAAACTGCACATATACAAAGTCTTCAGATCTCAAGGGCGGTACAGGCTCTGAGCTGCCCAATGTCAGGGCAAAGTAGCATTGTGCTTGCCTTTACCTGTCAGCCCCCTCTGAGGCTGACCAATGTACTGACACCACTGACCTGGGAACTGCACAGCACTGTAGGATACTGAGCAGTGTTCCTAGTCTCTGCCCACTGGATACCAGTAGTAACCTCTAATTGTGAAAACCAAGTATGTCTCCAGACATTATCAAGGACCCCTCAGGGGAAAGGTACTCTGGTTGAGAACCCCTTATATTCTTTAGGCTTCCTACATGGTGACAAATCAGTTTCCCTTGAGGGTCCCTGTCTCTAGTATATGGCAAACATGTGTGGTAGTTGCTGTACCTTTTCTGTACAATGAGATTGATGTTGCGTAGAGCCACATACTGCAGCTCTGGCTCTGCTGACAGCAGTGTGACCAGGGGAGGGGCCAGCTTCTTGAGCAGTGTGGCATAGTAGTCCAGGTCCTTGGACAGCATCTCCATGAACTTCATCAGCACCTTCACTGCAGACAGCACCACAGCAGAGTTGGCATGGGAAAGCCTAGGAGTGACCCGCTCACAGATGCTGTGGTCCAGCAATTCCAGAAGAGCAAAGAGAAAGGGACAAGGGAAAAGTTCTTTTTTCCTTTTCAAAATAGCATGGTTTTTTGTTTGTTTGTTTGTTTTGAGACAGATGTAACCCAGATGGGCCTTAAACTTGCTATGTAGCCAATGAGCTTCTCAAGTTAAAGGCTGTTTCCTTTTTACCCTATTTTGTCTTTTTTATTCCAGTACTAGCACTGAACCTAGGGCCTCATGTCTGTGAGACAAAGTCTGTTCTACTATTGATTTTAACACTCCGATCCTCTTGACTCCACTTCCCACCACTGAGACTACCCACCACACCACCATGCATGGTTGATGCAGCGCTGGGGCCAGAACGCAGGGCTTCACGTATGCTCAGCAAGTACTCTACCAACCAAACTAAAGCAGATTATCTTCTATGGGTGGAAGGCCTCCTTGTCTGCCGCCTACTGACTCACAGGCCTAAGACACCGTGAGCCTCAGTTTCCCCATCTTAGAGTTGATGCAACTGTGTCTGCGCTGCGGCACAGGCTTGTAGGCATGTAAGCAAACAGAATGAGTACAGAGCGTGGCACAGTGTAGATACCTCCAACTGTCAGCTCTTTCCTCCCCACTGCCAAAGCACTGAGTCAAGTTGGTCAAGACAGATCCAACTGGGTGAACTACACAGCTCCTCCCGCCTTACTAATTCAGTCTTGTCTGTGAGGTGGTTGAGGATGACAGGATACATTTCACAGACTTGAAGATTACCTGACATTGAAGGCACCTAGCAGAGTTCAGACACCTAGAAAATTCAGTGGTTTTGAAGCTACAAAACTCCTTATTCAGCCCAGAGAGATCCTTGTCCATTCCTGGCCAGGCCCCATCTGTGTTCACAGCAAGCAGGAAGCTCATTGCTTGAAACCATACAACTGATAGCATGGCTCTGGGGTTCAGTAGCACGCTAGTTCCCATAAAGTGTGCCTGATGCTATGAAGAAAAGTCTTGGAAAGAGGCCCATTCAGGTCTGAGGTCCCACTCGGAGAGCCCTGTGGGGACCATATCCAACTAGGCTGGAAAACAAGGGGTTTGTCTGCTCACCTCTGGGCCTCACGGTCATCCTTGGGCATGTAGTTGGCCAGACAGTCCAGAATGAAGATCTGGCCCCATTCAGTGCATTCATTAAGGGCTGTCAGCAGCTTGTTGATAGACTGTGGGTTCAAGTCAAGCAGGTTGCTACTGGGGTGAGACTCAGCGATCTCTGACAGGGCAGCCACTGCATTTGCTACCACCTGGATGAGAGGCCAGAAGGGTAGAGGCTGGAAGTACTGCTCAAGTCAGGGAGCACTGAAGCTAGTGGCACTAGCAGGTCAAGATGGGATGTTCTATAAGGAATATGGTATGACCCTACTGGTAGGTTCTAGAGCCCCAAGAAGGTCTGGCCTATGACACGCACTCACCCCACTGACTCATCTGTAAAGCAAAACTAAAATTAGTACACCTGCCATTGGAAAGAAGTGGGGAAAGAAGCCCAGATCCAGGGACTCTGCATTTTAAGACAATGCCTGTTAGCAACCCAACTTCCCTCTACTGGCCAGAGTGCTCATTGCAGTGGTTGGTTGTGCTTTTTCAGAGATAGATAGAATCTTCCAGATCTCTTCAAGGCGTCTTGTAGTGGATGGGTGTAGGCTATAGAGAGGTTTACCAAATGTTTCATCTGGGACAACTCCTTTCCTGTACAGTCTACAGTGCTTTCAACCTTCCTCTCTGACACAGTGTTCAAGTTAGCAGTCTTTAATTTATGAGCAATTGGTGTTTCTGTTGGATACTGAGTGGGAGCAATGCCCAGTGTTTTAAATATTCCATTTTTTTCCTTACATAGTTTTTGATTTTTAGAAAAGATCTTGTTATGTATCAATGACTGGCCTTTAACTCTCAATTCTCCTGCCTCAGCCTTCTGATTGCTGGGATTACAGATCCTGACAAACTTCACTGCAAACTCCTGCCATCACAATGAGTGGGGAACTGAGTTCCCACCTATACATCCTGGTGTCCTGTCTTCTACACTGTAGTACTATAATGTGGCACCATTTCAACCCTACAAGGAAGAGGACTACATGCCTGGAAATGACAGGTCTTGGTTAGGAGTTACTGACAAGACAGCACTGGAAAGGGATGGAAAATAGCACTGACTGTGGTCACTGCTTGCCAAATCAGGCCAGCTGAGGTCAGGTATGTGACCTCCTGAAAATCTAATGATGAGACAAACAGGGCTCTGAAAGATTAGGCAGCTGTCCTAAATGTAGTTAGTTTGAGAGGTTCACAGGAAATGCAGGTCTAGCTCCCTGCAACCCACCACAAGGAACAATCACAATTAGATATTCAGCAAGGCTCTAATTTCTAAGGCGGAGGGCCAACCCAGGTTGTTTTCTCAAGCAATCCAGGAGTCTGTGGAGGTATCACAATGACTGTTAGCAACTTACCATGGGGTTAGAGTCAGAGATGAGGTCTTTAAGTGTGTCTAGGAAACCCTGGTCTTCTACCAGCTGGGCATTGATGTCATGGAGCTTGGCCACACACACAGCTGCTGTCTTGCGCACATATGGATCTTCATCCTTCAGGCACTTCCGGAGTGGTTCACACAAGTACTCTGTGATCTTGTCAACTCGGATGCAGCCCATAGTCCTCACAGCCAGGGCTCGGATGAGGGGATTGGGGTCCTCGCAGTCCTGAGGGGAGCCAGTCATTGGTCAGGGGCAGGGGCGGGATAAGTTATTTGTGGCTTCTATTCTTCCTGGCTTCCAGCTCTGAGCAACATCAGGCAACTGCTGTGGGATCTCCACTGACCATATCCAACAATACTCAAAGCAAATGCCACAGAATGGATGCCAAGCATTTGTCACATACTGAGGGGCTCTACACACTTTCTCTGCTGCTTCCTAAGGCCATTTCCCAACCAAGGAAGCTGAGGCTCTGGAGAAGGATATGGGCTCACCCAGTCAGAGCAGAGCAGCCATCCAAGTCTCCATGCTCCTAGCACCACAGTCTTTTCTTATTGAGACAGGGCCTTGGCATGTTGCTCAGACTGGCCTGGAACTCACTATGTAGCCTAGCTACAACTTATTGTCATAGTGATTCTCCTTCCTTAGCCTGCCAAGTGCTGGAATTATAGGCACATACAGCCACAGAAACCCCTAAGTTTTCTGTATGTGAGCATCAGTGGGCTAGGAGTCAATGTCCCAGTTCATGCTTTGCTCCTCATCTGGTAACAGCAAACATAGAAAGGAGTCATATGGAAAGGGAACAGAGCTGCTCTTGGATGCTTGCTGAAGTCTGTGCTGGCAGTAGGCACAGGGAATGACTGCCCAGCCCAGGAGAGTGAGAGGTCAGTAGGCCTGGTGCCATCTCACAGGGAATGAATGAGGCATAGTATTTAGGTCTGTGGTTCTGGAGAGAGAGGGAGCCCTCTGCTGGAGGAAGGGGCCCTCAGCCTGAATAGGCAAAAGGAAGCCTATAAGTCTGCAATTGAGCCTGAGTGCCAAGCGCTCCAAAAAGTCAGAGACATGACAGAGTGAGCAGCCCTTACCCCATTCCCACTTCCACTGGGTTTCTACTCACCTTCACAAAGGTGTTGACAGCCATAATGGCCATGTCGGGCTGACTCTTGGCATAGTTCATCAAGTACAGGTACACCAGCTTCTTTAGCTCCAGATTGTCTGTCTGCATGCAGTTCACCACATCAGGGAAGAGAGCACTGCAAAATCAAAGTAGCATCAGAAGAGATTGAAGATTGAGAAACTCGGGCTTGTCAGGCAGCAGGGGAGGGAAGGGATGACAGGGAGAAGCAGGGGAAAGGTTTCTTCATTTGTAAAGAAGGTGTAACAGAAGTTGACTTTGGCTGGGGCTGAGATTTAATGGTAGAGCACTTGCCTAGCACATTCAAGTCCAGGGTTCAATTCCCAGTACTCCTCCCAACCTCCAGAAACCCACTTTTCCCACTTTTTAACTTGTGATAGTTAAAAGAGAGAGCATTCCTGAAGCTTCTGGTCTTTGCTGAATTATCATTCTTTTTCCATTCCTAATACTTCACTGGTCCCATATATTGAGCTGTTGGTTCCAGAGCATCTCAGGGAAGCAGGGCTGAAAGGATAGGTTTAGCATCCACTAAGAGCCAGCAAGATATATGGGACATATGCTGTGTGCCAGGCTTGGTGCTAAGGGTTAGACACACTTCATCTCATTTAACAGCCTTTGGAGGCCAGGAGTGTGTTCCTATTTCAAATAATTCTGAGGTTAAGAAATGTTAAATAGAGGCTGGTGAGATGGCTCAGTGGATAAGAGCACTGACTGCTCTTCCAAAGGTCCTGAGTTCAAATCCTACAACCACATGGTGGCTCAAAACCATCCGTAATGAGATCTGACGCTCTCTTCTGATGTGTCTAAAGACAGCTAGGGTGTGCTTACATATAATAATAAATAAATCTTTAAAAAAAAAAAAAAAGAAATGTGGTGTTGGTGGTGCATGCCTTAAGTTAGTTTATTAATCTAACATTGACTGGCAGAGGCAGGTGGATCTTTGAGTTCCAGGCCAGCCAGGGCTAAACAAAGCAGCTCTGTTTTCAATCTGCATGACCACCCCCCAAACAACATGAAGAGCCAGATCTATGACTGTTGCTGTACTTGATAGTACTCTTCCCTACAGGGTACCATAGTGGTCCCGGACTAGAGGCCTTGAGATGTGAAATGCAAACATCAGTTTTCTAGAATTTGAGCCATCATCCTGTCTCAATTCTTGGGCTTTTAGTGCCAAGAATAAGGAATCATAGAACATGAAGAAGGTACCCAACAGTCCAGGTTCCCTCAGAGCTGCAATGGACAAAGTCACCTGGAAAGATGGCAAGCAGAGGAACAGAGCCACTGTGGAGAAAGGAAGAGGAAGTGAAGAGCCTGAATGGCTCTCACAGGTATCATGAGCAAAGCAAACTCTGGTAGGAAGTGACAGTACTGTTCTAACTGAAGGAGTTTATTGAATGTATATGTATGTGTGCCTGCACACTAGGGCATGTGGGCAACAGCACACATGTGGAGGTGAGAGGACAAGTAGTAGCAGACAGCCTTGTGGGTCCTGGGGATTGAACTCAGGTCACCAGGCTTGGTGGTAGACACCTTTACCCATTGAGGCACCTCATATTCCAGACACCCAATCCTTTTACACTCTGACCTAATGAGGTACCTGCTAGGGACTCTCCTAAACTGGCTGCAGGAGGGCCTTTCCTAAGGTTAGCAGTGGGATGGGCAATCTGTGTGGAAGCCTGGGACAGTGTGAACATTCTGTAAGGTCCAACCAGGGAGTACCAGAACCTCTGTGGTATGTGCATGGTACCGTGACAGACAGAGGACAGAGTCTGGATTCTGGAAGGGTCAGGCTTGATTTCGAGTTCTGCATTAGCCATATGACTATTTCAGAGTAATTTTCCT
Organism: Hylomyscus alleni; assembly: GCA_019843855.1. Classification (NCBI taxonomy): domain Eukaryota; kingdom Metazoa; phylum Chordata; class Mammalia; order Rodentia; family Muridae; genus Hylomyscus; species Hylomyscus alleni. The sequence goes on along the minus strand of JADRCC010257597.1, from coordinate 2,417 downwards.
CATTCTTTGTCTCATTTACTTTGGCAGAAGAAACATCATTGCATCCAGTGGGATGTGTAAGAACCTAAGAAAACTTATCTGAATGTTTTCTGTAGACGGGCCAATGAAAATACAGAACAGTCATGAAATCTATCACCTAGAGACTTCTCAATTTGACAGTTAAACACAACTATATACAACATGAAGACTGACTAGACCAGGTGCTGAGTGTCAGAACAGAGAACAACAACAAAACAACAAAAATCACATTTCTAGGGGCTGGAGAGATAGCTCAGTGGTTAAGATCACTGACTGCTCTTCCGAAGGTCCTGAGTTCAAATCCCAGCAACCACAAGGTAGCTCACAACTATTTGTAATGAGATCTGATGCCCTCTTCTGGTGTGTCTGAAGACAGCTACAGTGTATAAATAAATAAATAAATAAATAAATAAATAAATAAATCTTTATAAAAAAAAAATCACATTTCCTATTCTTAAGAAAAACAACCCAGAATGCCCAGCTGTACTGTGCTCATTTTCCTTAACAGGCAGCAATCCACAGAGGTTCTGGTACTTTCTGGTTGGACCTTACAGAATGTTCACACTGTCCCAGGCTTCCACACAGATTGCCCATCCCACTGCTAACCTTAGGAAGGCCCTCCTGCAGCCAGTTTAGGAGAGTCCCTAGCAGGTACCTCATTAGGTCAGAGTGTAGCAGAAAGCCTCCTGAGGATTGCTGCTCCTGGAATGCCTGCTGCCCTTTCAACCCAGTCTGCTTCACTCACTCACTGTCTGCGCCATTATTAGCATTTCAGCTCGTCTCTCATGTGCAAACAGAATCCTGTGTTTGGAAAGGAGGTCTGTCAAAGGAGCCAAAGAATCAAAGTGGACCCAAGCTCTAACATCTCATGTCCGTCAGCACCTGGCTGTCAAGATCCTGCATACCTGACATCTTTGCCCACAGTCATTGACGCAATCACTTTCTTTACTGCCTCCTTCTTCTTCTCCTTCTTGTCACTGTTAAGCTCTGCCTTCAGCTCGAAGATCTCCCCTAAGGAAAGGAGACAGTCATGAGCACTTTATCCCCATGCTGTAAGATGATTTCTTGCACCTATTTCCCAGAGAACTAGGTGGGACAAGAGACAGGAATGGTGAGGAGAGCAATGAAGGAGATAGGAGCCTGGAGAAACAGGAACCAGCATCTTGAGGGCTGCTCAGCTAGATTCCTAAAACTGCACCGCAAGCTCTCCTTAGCCTTTCACTTGCCCTGATCCCTAAAGACTGAATGGAATTGGGACTCTGGGTTGAGCATGAAGTGGGGGAGTTGGTTGAACTCACACGCAGGCTTTTCCTGTATTCCCAGAAGCCTGAGCTCAAACAGCTTGCTCAGGGTTTCACTTCCTCAGCCTGGAGACGGAATTCAGCTATTCTACAAGGGCTGCAGCATGTTACAAATTTTGTTCTCAAGAACTTGATGATGTGGAAAAAAGAGATGCAGATGCGTGGTTGCCCCCAACCTCCATGCCACGGACATGGTCAGGACTTGCAAACATGTTAGGTGGCAGACAGTTCCTGAGCCTTTCTCTGAGCCCAGCACCACACTAATTTTTTCTGTATTCTTTCTCATTTCATATTCAAAACAACCTGCCTTTCCCACATTTTACAAATGAGCAATGGAAGCTGTTCCATAGCAGATGAGATAGGCTAAGTTGAAAACCAGGTTTGTTCCTTGCAAATCCTATGTTCTAAATAAATCCCTTTGCTTGGCTGGCCCTGCCATAGACACCCATTTGCCTCTTTGACCCTATTTTCTTGCCTGTTCTCTCTGGATTGGGCAATGAATTCTCTCACTTACTCTCAGCTGTAATGTGTCCATCTCAGTGCCTGGCACATTAGCCACGTGAAGAATTCTAGTCTTAGGTTCTTTTTCTCGAGTCCCTTTGGGTGGGGTGAGGTAGGGCTGTTACGTGGGGAAAGGGATGAGAAAGCCCTAAGTGGATTCCTAATGAGAAAAAAAGAAAATGAGGGGGTTTTGTTTGTTTTTTAAAATCATGATCACAAAAAGAAAGTAAACACAATTGACTGAAAATGATGATCTAGCAAAGCCTGAGCAGGGTCTCACTAAGGACATTGCTTAACAGGGCCAGGAAAACTCTGTAGATCCGTGGATTATATTATGAAGGAACCTATCTTCCTCCTGCAGGAGGTACTTGGACCCAGCAAAAGTGACAGCCTTGACCTTGTACTCCTTCACAGAGATGTCACTGCTTTACTCAAAGTGTGTGTTGATGGATGGAGGTCAGTCAAATCTGCCCTAGGAGTCCACCAGGGAGGTAAGCTCAGGCTTCTGAGATGCTGTCTTTCTCCAACAGGTCCTCAAAGCAGCCATTATGCCTGGTTCCTGAATCCCATACAGGGCAACCAATTCCCTCTACCCCC
>JADRCC010257420.1:2539-20608 GCA_019843855.1 Hylomyscus alleni | reverse complement strand
AAAAAAAAAAAAAAAGTAAAAAGCACACTGTCATGAAAGTGTACAGTTACTTAAGTCAAACCGAAAGTGGGCATCCAATTTTAATCTAGCTCTCAGGCAAGGTTTCTAATAGTAGCTAATAGAGGGATGATTTAAAACCTCTTTGGCTTGCCAGGTAAGAGTCAATTAGCAGCCATACTAAAGCATTGGGTGTCAAGTTCCATTGAAGAGGCAGCTCCCAAGAAGGCTCCATCTGCTGCCTCCAATATGTCTCTGGACCCTTGCTCTTGAAGAAATTAGATTCTGAGTCAGCCAAAAAGTCTTTCATAAATTCCTATCATTTAACTTACTCCGGTCTTATATCTGGCCTAAGTGTATCCTGTAAATTTATCCCAAATGGAGATTCCTGGCTCACCCTATGATAATGAAAAGTCAGCAGATACAAGCTTTAACTTTCCCAGTCTAAAAAGTACAAAATTGGGGCTAAGGATGCTATGATGACATGAATATATATTTCTTTGGCTCCCCCTTCTCTTTGTTGAAGCCAGATATACATGAATATTTATTTGTGTAGTGAAGTTGTGTGCAGGTAACACGGCACATATGTGGAGGTTTAAGAACCTCCATATGTGGGAGTTATTTCTCTACTCTAGTGTTTTCTTGAGATGCCACTCAGGTTATGGGGGTTAGTGAGGCAAGAACCTTGACCACTGAGCCATCTTGCTGGCTCTGAATCCACTTGGTTTTACTTTAATGGGTTGCATAAGGCTCTTTTTTTTCCCTAAGTACAGTCTCTCATTCTTCACTAACCCTAAGGGACCTTTAGATTCTTTTGTTTGTTTTGTTTTTGTTTTTTTTTCGAGACAGGGTTTCTCTGTATAGCCTTCACTGTCCTGGAACTCACGCTGTAGACCAGGCTGGCCTCGACCTCAGAAATCCACCTGCCTCTGCCTCCCAAATGTTGGGATTAAAGGCGTGCGCCACCACTGTCCAGCATAGATTTTATTTCTTAAGAAATTAAATAGGAGCTAGAGAGGTGAGTCAATTATTAAAATGCCAGAGATGGCAAGACCAGGGACATATGGATACCTAGCATCCACCTGGAACCTCCGTATCCCTAGAGTTAGAAGACGTGTACTCAGGTATATCCCTGAAGCCCATTGGCTAGTCAGTCTAACTGAATTGATGGAGCAGTACATTTACCAAGAGATCTTGTCTCAAAAATTAAACTGACAAGCTAGTAAGAGAGACATCTGCCATGGACTTCTGCCCCACCCTGGAAAGAAAATATGCAATGTAAGATGTGTATGTGTGTGGGGGTTATCTAAATGTACGTGTTCTAACTTAGATAATAATTTATAAAAGAAGGAAAGAAAGAATGTGAGAAGAGGGAAAAGATGAGGAAGGAAAACATAAGCAGAGCTCAGAAGTTTATAGGTGATTGAATGGCACTGCCCTTGGAAGCCTGACAGTTTGCCAGGGGATAAAGGCTGTACTTTTGGACTTGGCAATCAGAGTACCTCCTTTTTTAGGAGCTGCCCCTGAGGCCACCATGACTCTTTAGCCTCTGGAGGTATCTGCAGTTTTCGAGACTTACAGAATAGCTTTTCTGCTGGTGCCCATCTGATAACTGCGGTCCCAATGAATATTTTCTGAGAACTGTTGCTAAATATTTGTTATAACTTTAATCTTTGCATATAGGCTGACTCATTAGAAGCCAGAAGAACTCAAAATGAATTTTTCTATAGGATAATGCATATTAAATATGAACTGGGCTCTTATGAGCGATTTTGAACAAATATTGCCCATGAAGTTTGTTTGGGGGTATCTTAGACTGAGGATGAGAATTCTAAAAGTTAAAACACTGAGCTTCCTTCTCATAAACTATATACTGTGTTGTTGTTGTACATTTTTGTTTAATTAAATCTTAAAAGATTTCAAACAACATATACATTGAAATGATCAACTTTTAAATAGTAGTAACCATATCCATTTAACAATTCTGCAGGTATAATAAAAATGCTAATGTATGTTAATGTTTAGTCTGTGGTTAATGTTTTGTCTTGTTAATTTCCCCAGGGCTTTTATTACTGATTTAAATCTGCCTTGCTACTCAACTGATTGCACTGCTTCTGCAAACTGCATGGAAGTAGCTCAAATGAATCCTGATGAACAGAAATGCACAAACATTTGGCTAAGCCAAGCATTCTTATTAAATGTGGGTAATTGTTACATACGTTTTTGTACAATGAGATGGGCATGACAGGCATTTTCCCATTCATTGTCTGTACAGAAACTATGCATATGAGCATTAAATTAATTTATAACCTTGTACTTGAGGAAGCACATCATTATTAATTAACTATTGATTGATCTGGATATAGAGCAGAAAGGATAATGAACAGACCCTAGTAACAATGTGGTTTTTTTTTCCCTACCCCACAGACATTTTACAGTGACTCATTATTAATTGCCAGGCCATTAAAGTAAAAGCTCTCTAATAATTTGCAGTGTATTAGGAATCAAGCTATTTTAAGAAATCAGGTGGCATTAGCTGAACATTTTATGTCATCTCTTAAAAATTGGAATCTAAGGGGGAAAAAAACTGAAAGTCCTAAGAATCTGTTTGCCTTTAATTTGAGGCACATCACCATATTAGAGTGAGAAGGACCGTTTGAAAGCAGGGTGCTTGGGGTTTTAGTCACAGCTCATCCTCTGACCATTTCAGCACATCAGACAAGATATTTAATTTCCTCACATCTCTTAGCTTCAGCATCTTTAAAATGGAGACAAGAGCAATGCCTGCCAAGCCTGACTGCAAGATGAGGATGAAGTAACACAATAGTCCAAAGGGTAATGCCACTCCTATCTAGACTAACTTATTGTGTAAGAATCGTGTTAAGTTGAGCCTTTGTCAGCCGGCCTCAGTGTGTTTCAGTCCTGGCTTGGATGGTCAAGTACATCCATAGCTATTACTAATTCCATTCAGAGAAGTTCTTACAGTCATATACTATGTCTTAGTGTGTTGTAGTGTTTCTTTTAAATCACTTCCAGTGTATTTCTTAAACTTTAATATAAATATAAATAGCTCAGCAATCTTAGTCACATATAAGTCTATTCAATAACTTGGGGTGTGGTCTAAGATGAGTAACAAGACCCATAACCAGTGATTCTCAAAGTTGTGGTCCTAAAACAAGTAGCATTGTAGTTTTCATGGACTTGTGTGAAATGCAAACTTGGGGGCCCAAACTCTGACACACATTGTTGTAAACCCCAGGAGTGCAGCTTGGCTATCTGTATTTTCTATGCTGGTCTTCAACTCAACATTCTCCTACATTAGCCTCATAAGTACTAACATTACAGGTGTGTAGCACTATGTCTGGCTGTCATCATAATCTTCAGTTTATCTGTGTGGAAATACACACATTCATACATCTGTAGTTTATCTTTCAATAATTCTTTGATTTTAAAAAATTATCTGTAACACATGACTATAGAGGTTCGTGCCTTTAGCCTCAGCACCTAGGAGGCAGAAGCAGGTAGATCACTCTGATTTCCAAGTGAGTTTGGCCTACAAAGAAAGTTGTAGGACAGTCATGGTTACATATTGAGTTCCTTCATCAAAAAAAATTGTTATAGAAGAGAGGGGTTGATTACAATTGTAATTAAGAAACAAAGTTATGGGGGTGGGTGATATAGATCCACATAGACCACTAATCTAGCATGAATAATTAGAGTTGATCATCACAATACAGGGTGTGTGGAGAGCAGATGAGAAGGCTGTCTCCTCCTTATGCTTATGAGACAGAAAGAATATAAAGTTGAGTGGGAAGGAAGGAAGGGGAGGACCTAGGGAGAGTTGTAGGTGGGGAAAGAATATGATCAAAATATATTGTATCAAATTCTCAAAGAATAAATACATTAAAGATACAAGTGATTTAAGGTATTATGTTTTCTGTAAGAAAACATTTAAGAATAGTATTACCTTCCAAGCTAAGCTGTAGAGGTATCTTGAATTAAATCATTGTCAGTTTAAAGAAAATGGAATTCAGAGCTGGAGAGATGGCTCAATGGTTAAGAGCACTGACTGCTCTTCCAGAGGTCCTGGGTTCAGATCCCGGCAACCACATGGTGGCTCACAACCATCTGTACAGCTACAGTATACATGTATACATTAAATAAATAAATACATACAAAATGAAAATGGAATTCAATACTTAAAATAAATGTTATGAGCTCTCTAAAAGTCAAAACTGCTCATTACAACTTTTCAAAGTAGAATTGGAAAAGTCAATGAAATATCTGAGATGATAACTCACTGTGTTATATTTGCCAGAACAGTGTACACAACAGGAGAAAAACTAAAATAACTCTGCAGGGTTCACACTGCTCCATGCCAGCTCAGGGAAAAGTCAGTAGATGGAGTCTTGCCACTTTTGAAGGAGAGAGAGAGACTAAAGTCTGAACTGCAAATATAAAAATGAAGTGAATATATTCTCTACAGAGTATACTCTCACCCTGCAAAGGAATGAACCCGCAAATGTGGGCTGGGGTTACTATTTTGTTGATATTTGTTTACAGCAGTAATTGATCTTCAAGGTCTACTATGTGAAAGCTTAGTATGCATATTGGGGTGGGGAGGATAAGGCATTAGTAGTATAGAAGTATCCAAAGCACTGAAACAGGTTTAAATTCTGTAATGATCGTGTGCAAGCTCTGGGGTGGTGGATGGGTAAAATGATGGCACTGTAGCATGTGTAAAGGTGGTGACATGAAACTGAAAGTCACTGTAGTTTTACTACTAAGCACTCATCCTTTAAAAAGTAGGCAGTCTCATGTAAGAATCCTCTTGAAGAGGCAGTAAAACTCAACTGACCCTTGATTTTATGTCTTTTTGAATACTACATGCATAATGAAATGGGATGTATACTCAATGTACTCCCCTCACATTCTAAGGTATGATAGTCAACTGGAAGCAAAGTCCATTACCATTGAGTTACGATATGAACTAATGATTCATGTCGTGGAACACTGTTTTTACTTAGAAGACTGGCACACAAAATGTCTTCCAACTTGAATATTGGCAGACATTTCCTCAAGAACTGAACGTACAAGCCCATCCCTTCAAGGAAAGCACTTGACAGTGTTTCCAGTCAATAATCACATGCAAGCAAAGGACGCATGCTATAGCTGGATCCATAGAAGAATATGTAGATGGGGGGAGGGAAGGTCACCATATAAATCAACATTGAAAACAAACTAGTAACAAAAAGAAGGTAACAGTTAAGACAGTCTTCAAGACAGACGAAAACTATTAAGAGAGACAACAAAAGACTAAAGTGTCAACTCATCCAAAAGATAACACAAACGTATATGTACTGGAGCTAAGTTATATGAAGGAAAACTGTTCAATTTTAAGGGAGAAAGAGACAATTCAACAGTAATACTTAGTTTTCAATTCTTTCCTTTAATAATGGATAGAGTAACCAAGCAGAAAAGCAGCAAGGAAATGAAAGACTTGAAGAACAAAATTCTAAGGAGATCACACAGACATCTATAGCACACTCAATATAACAACACCACCTATTATAGAGTACATGTGAGGCATTCTTTGAATACTTATTATATTTGTATAGATGTATTGTCTGGATACACATCGGCAAAGTGCATGTTTAGTGCCCAAGACCAAAAAAGGACATTGGATCCCCTGGACAGGGGTTCCACATGGCTGTGAGCCTCCAAGTAGGTGTTGCGCATTGAACATCCAGCTACCGCATGTAAGTGCCCTCTTCCTGGTACCATCAACTCAGCCTCTCTGCTCCATTATATTCACACCAGTCATGGAAATGACTTGAAACTTCTGAAATCATGAACAAAACCGAACAACCAGTCCCTTTAGGTTGTTCTCTTAAGTATTCGGTCAAAGTGACAAAAAGCTAACTAACATGTACTATGTATGACAATGAACTCAAAGTCATTATCAACTCACATTTAATTGTTAAAACTATCTACCAAAACTGTGGAAGGACACATAGATCTAAATTTTTGTGGTCTTAAATCTGGCACTATTTCCTTAGCAATGGCAACTTAGGGGAGGAGGGTAGAGGATAGATCAAGTGGATGGTATACAAATTAAAGACTTATGTTTCAAATTGTTCAAGTAAGAAAATGAAAAGACAGTCTACAATTATAACTTAAAAGCACTTATCTGATAAGGGTCTACTGTTCTGATTATATAGAGAGCTCTTGTAACCCAAGAATAAACTAATAACAATAATACACACATGGCCACCTTCTGATGAACCCTTTTACTGTTTGTCTCTTCCCTGGTACAAATGCTGTGCCTGTGCTTCATTTTTATAACTTTTTGCTTTTCATGCACTTACTCTTATTGAAATTAGACAAAATTTAGACCTGAGTCTGATTTGAAAGTTTCTAGAAATCCATGGCATATAAAAAGAGAGCAGAGTAACATGCAATATTACATACAACCTTATCACCAAACTCAGTAACATCTCCGCCTTCCCAGACTATCAGGATATCACTACATAGTCCAGGATGTCAGAACTAGCCAACTTTGAATCTTATTTTCTTCACTGTGATTAAATTCTTACTGTCCGAAGGAATACTAAATGATGAATTAAGAGAAGTGTATCATTTTCATAATCCTTTTGTATGGAAATAATAAAGACCCACTGTACTCAACCACACACCATTCCTAAAATTGTATGAATAGCAGTGCACCTGAAAGGCAGCAATGCTGTTGCAAGATTGTTCTGATTGTGACTTCAGCCAAACTGATTAGTCACCGTTCACCTAAATGAAGACATCCTTGCTGACCAATACCATGGGTCTTTGCTGATTGCCCTCCACAGCAGATAGACTTTCACTGATTGGTTTTAGCCAAAGTTATAATCAGAACCACTTCTGAGATAAATTCTGAAAAGAACATGATTGAAAGGAGTGAGAAAATCAGGTGAATTGAGAAGCATTGTGACCTCGGAATGGAAATAGCTCCAAGAGACTCATCTCACGCATGCCCCTCTGTGACAGTAGCACTGGACATTGTCATCATCTCAGCTCTGCTTCTCTAAACGTGCTATTTTCACTCTCCAATTTCTTCTGCTGCTGAGCTCATTAAACGTCAGTCATGATTCCTCATACCCAAGCCTTACTTCTCTCGTTGCTCAGTCTATTAATGAGGGGATACCATCATGAAATCTTGTCGTTTTTTCCAAGTATTTACATAACTTCAGCTATACTGTATGAATTTTCAGACAGGGACAGAGGACCAATGTTTTTCAATAGTGTAACTACTGGCAAGGCATATGTGTTCCTGTAAACTTAACGCCCACGCATGCTCCTATGAACAACCTTCATGAAACTTGTTGGTTCACACATATACACAAAACCACATGGAAGTAGAAAGGGAAATAGTTGAGAAAAAAGGAATTAATGGAAGCATGAAGAGAACAAGATATGAGAATAGGGACAGGGAACGTGATCAAAATATCTTACTCATATGTATGAAAACGTCATAGTAGAACCTGTCATTATATATAACTGATATAAGTTAACAGAACAGAATATAAAAAGTAGGGCCTGTTTTATTTTTTAATTTCTAGTGAAGAATGATGGTGCCTTATGAGTTACAAACTTGAACAAAGTCAATTATTATTCTTTTTGAAGTACAGAATTAAGAGCAGAGCTACAGTGTGAGATTACATTCTTTTGGGGCACTCCCAGCTCTCTAGGCCTCAGTTGTGTCAGCCATCAGCAAAGAGAATTGGATCAAATAATCACTTTCAATAGCAGCATCTTAAAATTCTATGGAACTCAGAGCAAAAATATAAAAAAATGGGAAGTAATTTCAAGTTGCCTTTTCCCATCGTGCTGCCATTTTTGTCTCTGGAGATATTTCAGCAGCCATAATAAAATGTGCAACACCTGCACAGCAACTTAGTCCTTTGTGCTATAGTCTTAGAAAGGCTTCATAATTGAATGTTTGGACATGAAAAACAGTATTGCAGAATAAGCAACTTGGAGGCTATGTCTGGGGGTGGGGGGGTGAGAGGCACCATTAGAGCAGTTGGGCTGCAATGTATTAGGAGAACACATCACCTCAGGAAGCTGGGTGAAATGTGAAATTCAGGCCATACAGTCTTCTATTGATTTCAAATGATGGCCATAATATTGCAGCTAGAAATAATGTCAGTGTGGCTACTTGCACAAATCATCTAGCCTCCTACAAGAGAATTTTCTAAGCAAGTTTCTTCCCGAGGAAAGGTACTTTCAATAAAAAAGAAAATCCTTCCTATAACATCATGTAGGGGTTGCTTGCACCAAACAAGTGTCCTTGGTTAGGAAAGGATGGTAGGCATAGTTAGCATGGTTTCATGGGTTATATGGCATTGCAAAGTCCCGTTTGGGTTAGGGACACATGAAATCTACTGCTCCACTTGAAGAATCAAGTTACTTCAGTTTGGAGTCAATTTATAGGGAATGAGAGGAAGGCTTGAAAGACATAGAGGATCAGAAGAGGACAAGTGTGACAAAGAAATGAATGACTGTGAACTGAAGAAGAGAGGGAGGAAAAGTGATGCTTGGCTACACATAGCTGGTGTTAATATTCTTCCAGCTTTTCCAAGGAGTTAGTCTCCAGTCTTTTATCACAAGGAAGAGAAAGAAAATGAAATTCTCACCCTTTACAGAAAGGGCACCAGTACTACTGTTGGAAATGCTGCCACAGAGAACAAGCAACCCACACACCAGAAATCCTACAGCCACAAGGAAAAGACAAGATGATGATTAGCCTCCTTTGTATTGACTTTTCTTTAACAACTTTTGATTAACTGACAAACCAGCACATCTCTCTTGCTAGAATCAAGAAATCACATGCATTTGGTGCCAAAAGAGGGGGGCTAAGGCCAGACACATGAGTGCTCTATCCATTCAGTTTTATTAAAAACTCATTGTGTGGTGCTAAGAAACATAATAAAAGTTTTCTTTTTCTAATAAAGGCGTTCTCTTCTTATCTAGGTTTCATTAATATATAAAACAGTATCTGACTCATGTCTTGCCACCCAGCTGGAGCTAATAACATACATGAATCAGAGAATGGATGGTTTTGATTTGAACATTGCCAGTATGGTAACAAAAGAACACAGTAGCATTCAGGCTATTACTGCTCTGCAAAAGGACACCGGGTAGGGCCCCTTAGGACACTCTTTCAAATATCAACTCCAGGCTAGGGAATCCAAATTAATGAGTCATCATAAACATTCAAAAAGCAAAGAATTCAATAATGATCATAAAGACACACGAAAGAAGAAGCAATGTCTGCAAGGAATTAGTAGTATTCAGTCATCTAGATCATGCCATAAAAATATCCATACAAATGTCGAGAGAGCAAACCAGGTTGGGAAGAGCTCTCTGGAGTGGTTTTTTTTTTTTTATTTCTGTATTGCCTAGTCACTCACTTTCCTAACATACTCATCTGATAGACAATCCCCAATTCCTCCATCCTCTTGTGTATAGATCTCTCTCCCAGCAGGCTGCCACATGCCTGTCATCTCTCTACCTTCCTACTTTTGATTCTCTGTGTTCAAACACAGCTTCTTTCCCCGACCCTTCTACCTCCATTTTCATAGATCTTTCTGCTCCCTCACACCTATCATACATCCAAAGAAGACACATCCCACCTGGGTGTGCTTGTACATTACCACTGTGCTAGGTACACAGGTGTTCTTGTCAGAGACTCCCTCCAGACCTAGCCTCCTTATCTCCTGATCTCTGTATTTATTGCCTTCATAGCTAAAATGTATACTCGTAGAGTTTCCTCCTAGGTTACATACTTGGAAATGTGGACAGGCAGCAAGGTGTCTTAAGCTCCAGAAAGATTGCTGTATGGTCTTATTCCTCCTGCTTCTTGTTAAATGGAAAGAACGACTTTATTCCTCCATTTCTCTGCATCTCATCCAGAATAATGGGGGAAAAGCAGCTCTGCTTTCTGAGGCTAAGGTGACGGTTACATGAAAGAACACAGACAGAAATGCTAGGAATGAAGTCTCCTAGAAGAGACACTTCATAAGTAGCCATTGTTTTTCATGGTCTCTTCTCTTAACTACATCCTATCCTGTAACTTACTAAAATCATTAGGGCATTTTTAACTACCTCTCTTCCAACTATTTGATGTTGTGGCTGTCTCATGATTCCTCTACTCTGTATGCACCTCTCTCCTTTCCTTGTTGGTGAAACAATGGGATGATACTAAGGATTTCTAAGGGTCTTGAAAGGAACGTTGTAACCAGCAGCCTGGGTTCCAGTGGTTCCTAGGTAATCCAGTGTTGATAGTATTACTTCTTCTCAGAAACAGTAGGTTTTATAACATTTCTTAAGGGCATTTCACCTTGTACTTATTTGTTTTCTGATCAGAGGGCAATGCATGAGAAACAGTTAAAGAAAAGACATTTGGCATTTCAATGAAAATCTCTACAAAGCAAATACTTATTACTACAGTCTAGTGAAGCCTTGGCCTTTAGATTAAAAACATGAAAGTGACATATGTTGCCTTCCCATCCCCAGAGAAGCACGCCTTCTAGGTTCTATTTATTGGCTTCTGAAAGTTTTATTGAGTTTCCACTTTGATTCCTGCAACCTATCCTAAAGGCAAGGGAAAAGTGTGAGGTTGCCTCTAGTTCTCCACGCATGCTAACAGTGGCCCATGAGGCAATGTAGATCCCTTTGGCTTAACTTCCCGGACAAACAAACATCTGTTGCTAGAGACAAACCACTTGGTAGCAGCTTTTCCCATCCAATGAAATCAGAATCATCTGTTTTTCATCGTGCATTTTTCTTGAGGGACAGAGATGGGGAGGAAGAAAGAGGAAGAAAAAAGGAATGAAAGGAAGGAGGAAGAAGAGAAAAAGAGGAGGACTAGAAGGGGCTATTTAAATAGGAAACATAATTAATTACCTTCCAGAATATACTACCCTGAAATGTACACCAGAACTCACTATATGAATCTCTGCTACTGAGAATGAGTGAGTTTATTCAAAACCATCTCCTGAGCAAGGCATGTGGCATTTGTCTAGGAAGCACAAGGCCCTGAGTACAAGCACAAGGTTCTTAGCACCCCCTGCACACCTTTCTTGCCCCACTCGGTGAGTTTATCCAAATCTACTCCAAGTATCTTAAAGCTTATGAAATAGTATTTATCAAAAATAATACCTTGGTTTTTAAAACTGAAACCACCCTTAGACAATAAGCACATTTTACTGTGGAAGCTACCAATTAGCTATTTGTAAGCAAGTTATGCTTAACTAGAACCTGAGCCTTGAAGGGCAATACATTGAAAAGCTGCACATTAGCTTTTCTACAGGGGTTTCATGAGAGCTTTTTAAAGAAAACAGTACTCATAAAACTCAAGTAGGAAAATTATTAATGATTCTAGGGTCTCTTAATGACTTCTACACTCCACTAATAGCAATCAGAAAGCAGGATACATTTTTATAGTAGTGATTTCATTAGAACCAGGTTTTACTTTTTGTCTTGATTTTCTATAACTAGTCTAGGCCCTACCGAACATTCAAATGCCTGCTCTTCAAGGCAGGTCCAGTGTAAACTGCCTGATCTTTCCAGCCATTCTGAGGCCTGTTTACTGCCAAAGTAGCTGGAGAAAAGACAACATTAAAAAAAAAAAGCCTTACTTTCCAGAGTTCACGTAAGGTTCCAGGCCCCAGGTGGCTTAAGATATATGTCTGGGCTATTGAATGAGCTCTGAATCACAGAAAGAAAACCCTTTTTCCAGTATTATTACCCAGTTTCTTTCCTTTTTTTGGTTTTTTTGAGACAGGGTTTCTCTTTATAGCTCTGGCTGTCCTGGAACTCACTCTGTAGACCAGGCTGGCCTTGAACTCAGAAATCCACTTGCCCTGCCTCCCAAGTGCTGGGATTAAAGGCGCGCACAACCATCACCCAGCTATTACCGAGTTTCTAGTCAAGCCCTAAGCTTCTGTTCTTCAACACTAGCAATGTATTTCTTAGAGACCCTTTGCTTGTCATTGCAGTGGACAACTTCTCTAGGACACCTTTTCTGACCTTCTCAAGTGTGGCTGGATAATGCCCACTGCTCTCTATGTTGCTGTAGTGTTGGCTGATTTCTCTTTTGGTCATGGTATCCCTCACTAGATTAGGAAGTCTTTTTGAGAGCAGGTGGTTGCTGCTTCTTTTTCTCTATCCATAATACTTGGTACAGAATATATCAAACTATTCACTGAATATCTGTGTGAAATTGTGACCTTGAAAACATTGGTTTATCCACTTAGCCAAGTATTTGCTACTAGAGAAAACCCCTTATCAAATGAAATCTGCTCTCTGCAAGTAACTAGGTAACAAAAGAATGTTCATACACATTGTCAAACACTTAAAAAAAACCACTTAAATGTTCATTTCTATCTATATTTTAAGCATTCATTTAATTACCACTGACACTTTGAAAGTCTTCAGAAATAATCATGATCATTAGTGTCAGCCTGACAAAGGTATGAAGAAAGTTTCAGTTACATCACCCAAACTGCTTTCACATGATTGGCTAGAAATAAATAGCTCACTGCGGAATTTATGTCTTTCTTTATATATTAATCAATGATATAGTGGAACTCTAACAAGGTTAAAAGTGTTCTCTGATTTTCATTATAAAGATAGGTTCAATCAAGCAGCCTATCAGCGTACCAATGCAGGTCATTCAATAATTCAACTGTACTAATGACTACGGCACGCATGCAAACAAGAGAATGAAACAGGCTGAGACACCAAACCTGGGAAAAATGCTTTCTAAAAAATAACAACAGTGATTCACATCATGCATTTTCAAAAGCCCTTGCAGCATGCATTGCAAATGAAACGGAACCTATCCCTCACGACCCAACAGATAGCTTTTATTCTTGCTTATCCATTACGTGTAAATTACACCTGCTGACCTTTAATTGACTGTAACTGAAACCCATTTTGAGCAACATTTTTTTCATTGATATGCTTAGATGTGTGCAAGAGTCGGAAGAGGAAGAGACCAGACTAATAGTTTCTATTCACCACTGCTATCATGACTAGTATCAACACATCTTTGAGTTGTCTTTGTCTCAATTGCATATTTATACTTGATTCCCTCCTCATCAAAAATTCCTCAGGCAACACAGATGCAAAACTATCTTGGCATGGAATTTCATCCTCTGCCTATTTTATTTTTGTTCTTCACAGAAAAATACTCATAATGCCCAGTGTGCTGAAATCTATAGTAATGATGTGTCTATTGTGATCTCTAGGAATTCTACAATCAGAACACAAAGCAAATCAGGAAGTGACTTCAGATACCAGCTTGAATATTTTAGGTAGAAGGAGACAGAATCATTGAAAGAAATGAGTGATACAGCACAAACGATACCGGACTGATGGGCAGAAGCCAGAGATTTTTGCCCTCGTTTGCCTTAAACTGATACATCTTTGGCAAACACCTTTCTTCTGATCATATGCTTCAGTTTCCTCATCATAAAAGTAAAGAGACAAGGCTAGATCTCTAGAGATCTTTCCAAAATCATTCTCTGATTTAAATGTAATAGGAAGAAGACAACTTGAAGAAAAAGAAGAAATAATATTTTAAGCTTTAATAGCAGGTAAGAGAAAAGAAAGATCAAGAGAATGGAAACAGACTGCAGGAACAGACAGGGGCAAATGGAGTTGATAACATAAAGAAAAACAGAAACAAACAAAGGTCTCAGCTTAAGGTCAGCATTTCCCTCTGGAGCACCTAAGAACATACCATTGAGGCATCCTTGTGAATTGGGAAGTGCTTCCTGGAGCATCTCTGACAGAGAAGAACCTGAGCTTCCACAAATGCCATGAGACCGACTGGAAGAGCAAAGTTCTGATTCTGTGACCAGTGTCTTATTTTATGGACACCTGTATATATTTCAGGCTGGATTATTATCTATATTTATACACTTAAGTGTTTCACAATCCCCTGCAAGTTTATTTCTCATTTGTTCAATTAGCCAAGCAGTACAAAGCAAACATCTTGAAGTATTTATGGATCTTTCCTTTGATCCCAGAACTCACAGATGTTACATAGGTACCTACTTTGTATTTGTTTTTTCCATCTTTCCAACAGGAACATAAAGTTTTGGACTCCCTTTTCTTAGTTCCCCATGTTTTAGCTCTCACTTTCCTAGACTGTTGGCTCATTTCCCACCATGAACCAATTAAATCTCCTTACTCTGGCTTGAAAAGATAAAACAAGGAAATGTCTGGCCAGTCTGTGTTAAGCCTTCCTGGCTGCTGGACTGATAGATTTGTTTCCTTTTTATCCACTAGTTGCTTTCATTTGGCAGAGTAAAGCTCCCAAATAGACATCCTCACCTACAGCCTCTTGAAATTTGCATTTTATCTTGAATATTACATTTAATGAGTCTTTCTTTTTCCTGTTTGCATTATCTCTTCAAAGTTCAAGATGAAGAACCAGGAGAGCTGGCTATGTTGGTTGTGGGTAGTGATTCTGGCTGTTTCTTGGCACTGGGAGGTCTAACTGCTGTAGCAAAAAGATATATGTGAGGAATGAAAGGGGAAATAGAGCCATGATAGAGCTTCAGGGAAACCTGCAGGTCCAGGGACCCAGACAAGAATCTCTGAAATAAACACTAGACCAAGAATATAATCAATCTGGGCAAGAGGTAAGGTGTCTCTGTAGTTTCTATGACAGGCTTATGGAATTATCATATGGGAAGCTGAATCCATAGTCACC
This sequence comes from Hylomyscus alleni, assembly GCA_019843855.1. Lineage (NCBI taxonomy): Eukaryota > Metazoa > Chordata > Mammalia > Rodentia > Muridae > Hylomyscus > Hylomyscus alleni. The sequence goes on along the minus strand of JADRCC010257420.1, from coordinate 5,835 downwards.
ATGAAAGTCAGACAGTAACAGGTGAGAATGTAATTTAGGAATGGAAAAAGGAGTCAAGAGTAACACAGAAAGTCAGAGATCTTGACTGGTAGATGTGGGCTGCTCTAAATAGAGAAGACATGGAATTGAGGGAAAAAGAAAACGAAAAAATTAGATGAAAATACAAATGACAATTCTTTAAACAGTTAAGGCAAGTTATATTTATGCATATATATACACACACATATATTACGCATGTACATACATGTATACAATAACAATTAGTGAAAAATAGGCCATGAATTTGAAAGAGAGCAAGGGGGCGTGTATGGGAGGGTTTGGAGGGAGGAAACAGAAGGAGGAAATGATGTAATGTATTATAATCTCAAAAATAGAAGGAATTTTAAAAAATGAAGGCAAGGCTAATGAATTTTCAAGTGATAAGAAACATTTAATCATCTTTATGATGAGTCCAATAGGAAAAATTAATAAAGGGAGATATCAGAGAACATATGCAGATGACTGCACTGGTCTCACTGTCTTCCAGCATCTAGCATCCCCCCAAAAAGAATGAAAAAATAGTCCATTTAGGAGGAGGTTGCCTTAACAGAGCCAGTATCACCCACAGTGGCTGAGAGTCCTCTTGTTTTTTTTTTTTTTTTTAATCTTTCTACTTTTCTCCACATCCTTTGCTTTAGTATTTTTTCTTTGACAGGGACTGATCTGAGATTTATGGCATCGAAACTTTTACATTTTAATTGTAGGAGAGGCATGTTTTCTTTCTGTCCTATATTTCAATGTATCCACAGGAGTGAAAATCTTGTATTTAATCTTTCTTTACATCAGAGAATAGAATGGTAACCCAGACCCCAAGAGTCAGAAAGGTAATAGAAGAGGAAAAGAATGTAAGCAGAGTAGTTATGAACAGAAGAGACATTTTAGCAAGAGAATAAAAGCTTAGCATTTAGACCAAGAGGATATCAATAATTATCCCAGAGATATTTAATAGACATCTATTCATTTTTATACCAGCCTAAGTTTAATCATCATTTAACAGTGGTACCCAGTAAAAAGCAATTTAGCATTATAATATATAAATAACACTCCCAAAACAAAGGAGCCATAAACACAGCTTGAGTCCTCCCCTTATTCCTGGAGATTTCAGTACTAAGCCACAGCAAAAGAAGATGAATGTTACACAACAGACTAACAAACCAACAAACAATGCCTACCAGGGATCCAGATACATTTTGCTGCCCTTTCTCATGAGTCCTCTGGGAAGACTTATGTGAGCTGCCAGCAAATTTGTAGATGGTCCAGTTGGTCTGCTTGGTTGGGAACTGACCTTACCATTTGGGAAAACATGGTTGGCCTTCTTGGTAGGGGTTGGGCAGGTAGAGGAAGAGTCCTATAGCTACAGAGACTAAAGATACTTGTTTTAAAGACACAGCAAGCTCTAAATGTAGCAAGTAGTGAGAATTTAAGTCTTTAGGAAACGTGGAGAACCTCGCCAAGCATCTTTATCTGAAAGAGCAATACGAACATTAGGAAAAGATTACAGAAATTCTTCTACAAGTCAAGTGGTTTATCATCCCCAAACAGATGCTTGATATTTGTATTGCTACCTCCCACAAAAGAAATTTTTCTTTGGAACTCAGTAAATATGGTACTGCTACTCCAGGGACCCAAAAGATGAATACCCCACCATGCAAAAGAAGACATAGGGAGAAAAGACTGCTTTGCTTCACAGTAGGTAAAGTGAATCATATTACATTTAAGAACCAATGGACAGAAGCAGCTGACCCCTGTTGACGAATTAGGGAAAAGCTGAAAGAAGCTGAGGAGAAGGGGGAGCCTGTAGAAGGACCAGCAGTCTCGATTAATCTGGACCCCTGAGATCTCTCAGACACTGGACTACCAAAGAGACAGCATACACCAGCTGATATGAGGCCCCCAACACATGTACAGTAGAGGACTTTTGGGTCTGTGTTCATTCAGAGATGATGCAGTTAACCCTCAAGAGACTGGAGGCCCCAGGGAGTTTAGCGGTCAGGTGGGGTGGGATGGGGGAGCATCCATATGCAGACAAGGTGGGTGGGGAGGAGTATGGGATGTAGAAAAGTTGGAGAGTGGATTGTAGCTGGGGGAATAAAATATTAAGCATAAAAATATTTTAAAAAAATAAAAAAAAAAGAGTTTTTACCATTGCCTTTTAATGCTAGGCATTTTTGTCAGTGTTTTTGTTCTTAATGTATATATGAAACAATTAAAGTTTGTGGAGATTAAACATTTTCAGGGATGCAAAGAATTCTCACTGTAACTCCTGAAGCTAAAGCTATTTCTTCCAAGTCATATACACTTTTCTTACTCTATTCCATGAACAAACTGAGTGTAATCCTTTATTAGGCATAGCCTCATTTTGCTGTGCAGAAAGTTTTGCTATTTTAAAACCTTCAACCTACATGCAACTAGGGACTGGGAGGAGAATTAGCCTCTCCTGTAGATAAGTCCCTGTACTGTGGTCCAATGCAGAGTGGTCAGCCTTGAAACCAGACATTCACAAACAACAAAAATGGATGTGTGTGTGTGTGTGTGTGTAATAAATAAGAAGCTATCAACTTGAGAGTGGGGGGCATAGGAGGAGTTTGACAGAGGGTAACTGGGAAAGGAGGAAAGGTAGGGGGAAATGATGCAATTCTATTTCAGAAATCAATTTTTAAAAATGAAGCTTTGTTGTAATTTCTCATTCCTGGTATCTCACACAGTCTCTGGCCACTAATAACCAGAGCTGTGACAGTTCTGAATGGGGCCTTTCAGAATAGAGCACTTTGAGTCACACATTAATTTTTTTAATCAAAGCATTACAGATTCAGGAGGAATGGCAAGGGAGGAAATAGACTTTCAAGCTTGAGACACACAGATGTGTGATGGAAAGAGTTCCTCCCGTATATGTTCTTTTGCCCTCTGAGATCCAAGGAAGGCTGACATCCTTTCCAAAGGAGTGGGCTACCTAACATGGATTCTATAGCTCCTGTCAGGATTGATTATACCAATTTGTAACAATTATAACTTTACTTTTAATCAGGTTGAGGACCCTGGTTTAGACTCCTAATATTTTGCCTAAAGTACATTATGTCTAGAAAACATGTAAAGACTGCTAAAAGAAGATTTAAAAATGCTCACAACTAAAAAGAAGTCAGCTAGGAGGTCATTATTGTCAAGACACCCATTCATTTTACGTTAAGGATTTGTTCAAGGGACTAAGCAGTTGAATCACTCAGAAATCCACTTAATAGGGAACTCCTGCCATGTTTGGC
>JADRCC010257390.1:495-11308 GCA_019843855.1 Hylomyscus alleni | reverse complement strand
TTTTTTTTTTTTTTTTTTTTTTTGGTTTTTCGAGACAAGGTTTCTCTGTATAGCCTTGGCTGTCCTGGAACTCACTCTGTAGACCAGGCTGGCCTCGAACTCAGAAATCCGCCTGCCTCTGCCTCCCAAGTGCTGGGATTAAAGGTGTATGCCACCACCGCCCGGCTTAGTATTGGTTAACTTTAAATCACATATTGCTTTTGTGTTCCGGTCAGTTTTTTCTTCTTGTTGCGGGTGGAGCAGGTTAGGGTAACCTGAATTGCTGCCCAAGTCTGGAGTACTTATTGAAGATAGCTACCAGAAAGCAAGCCAAGTAACTTGATAAATCAACTCAAAAGGCAAACAAAGAAGCACAGGCAGGCTACATATTTAGGGGGTTCTATCCATATGTGTGTGCATGTGGAAACTTGAGTACAAAATCTAATAATTAGTCCTCAGCGGCCATCATGTTATTTTCTTTTGAGACAGTCTCTGGAACCTGGGATTCAAAAGTTAGACCAGGCTGGCTGGCCAGTAAGCCCTAAGGAGCCATTTGTTTCTATCTTCCCAGGACTGGAAATAGAAATATACACAGCCATGTCTGGCTCTTTACATGAGTGCTTGACAAAGTCAGATCCTCAAGGTCCTGTGACAAGCACTTTGCTGACTGAGCTCTCAAGCCAAATGTTTTTTGCGTATTCTCTCTTCAGTTGTCATTTAACACTGCAAAACCTAATCCTGTCTTTTCTGTATTGTTAGCCAAATAGCACCTTCAAATTATTTCGCAGGGATATAAAGGTTCTGTGGTTGGTTTGGGACTCCTTTCCTGACTAAAGGTAGAAATCTAAGTAATTTCCATGGCAAGAAAAATAATGCCTTTTGGGCTGTGTATATTTATTCTCAAAACTAATTGTGACTCTTTGCCTTGATTAAGAGCAGATGAAAATATTGAATCTATTTTACTGTTGAAATTCAAGACTTGTGAATTTAAAACATCTTTCATTTCCTTTGAGTCTATAATCAAGGCATAACCATTTAATTATCTTTGGAAATGAAATATAAACAAGCAAATTATACTTTAATGTGAATACCAGACTTTGAAAACCTAATTCAGATGTAAATTTACATGAATAACAAAATGGCCCGCTGGGGAGGGTGGTAGAGCTTGAATTGAACCTAGGCTTTTCCAATGTGGGATAGATTTAGTCCATTTTACATGACATAATTTCGAAGCATTCTATAATTCTAAGCATTCTCTTACCATAAAGTCTAAGAATGTAAAAGAACCAATGTGTAGTAAAAGACTACCTCGTTCCTACCCACTCCCCATTTATAGAATATTGAATTTCAGTAGAAGCATCTTGATCTAAAGATGAATGCCACGATAACTGACCATATAGTGTTTGCTTCTGAAGTTAGGAATACATGTCTTTTAGCTGAACTATCAAAGATAGTTTTCCTTATAAGACTTATCAGGACCGAGTAGAAAATGTACTTTCATGAGTTTAGGTAATTAATGTGTTTTTAACCCATTTTGGAGTGATTAATCCTTAAAGCTTAGGTTCACTAATATTATTACCTACTTTTGCCTTGTGCTAGAAAATTTTTTCTATGAATGCCATGAAAACTGACCATATCGTGTTTGCTTCTGAAGTTAGGAAGAGTCCAGGGTTTTTAATGTTTTTATTTTTGTTGTCTTTTGTTTCTTTGGTTTAAAGACAGAGAGAGCATAAAGTTGGTAGGGGAGGTTCAGGGATGTGTCTGCGTGCAGCTGGGTGAGGGGGGACATCAAAATATATGGTATGAATTTTTTCATTTAAAAAAGTCTTAAATATTGAAAATAAACTTATAAGGTTTTAGAGTGGTTGTCATAAGGTTCATATATATGTAGATCTTACTAAGACATCTAGGAGATTAAGGAAAACGATCGGATAGTTAATTGAGTTCTTTTTTTTATTTTAATGTATTGCTTTTTTTTTTTTTTTTTTTTTTAATTTTCGAGACAGGGTTTCTCTGTGTAGCCCTGGCTGTCCTGGAACTCACTCTGTAGACCAGGCTGGCCTCGAACTCAGAAATCCGCCTGCCTCTGCCTCCCAAGTGTTGGGATTAAAGGCGTGCGCCACGACCGCCCGGCTGTTAATTGAGTTCTTAAAGTTTTATATTTACTTTTCAAGTATATTCACAGCTCTGGGCAAAGCTACTTTTTTGAAGTACATAGTGCAAGCTTGTAGTTGAAATTGATTTGAGGCGAGTGAACCATTAGGTTTTACTATTTCAACACTTAATAGTAAAAACTTTTTACATGGGAACTATAGAAATTGAGATAATGTTGCTTCTCAGTCAGACTTTTCAGAATATTTTGAACTATGGTAGTCTCCTGTCGTTTTGCAGGTAAAATTATTGTTTGAAGCCCAGTGCTTTCTTCAACATTTATTGATAGGTATAAATGGTTACATTGGAAAAGAAGGAACAAACACCTTATTTCTAAATAGCCATACATTTGGTGGGAGGGTAAGTAAATGCTTTTTCTTCATACTAAAGCTAAAAACACACAAAATTATTATACAAGATTGTTTTTCACACATTTCAGGTTGACACTAACTTCACACTTCTTACAGAAAATATTTAGAGAAAAGTTGTTACTCAGGTTTTTAGCTTTTAAAATAATCCATAGAGCCAAAATGCCATTTACACAAACACTGACATTTCTTTCCCTTTTCATCAATTAAACTCAGGAGATACAATTTTAGCCTTGATTAGACAAACATTCTCTGTGTGTTGAGAAGATTTGATAAGCATAGCATCTGTTTTCTAGGTTTTCTCTCCGATCAACTGTTAGGCTGTAGCTCCAAATTGCAATCACTGATTAGAAAGAAACTTCTTATCCCCCTTTTCTAAAATCTTGAAGAAATAGAATCCGTAAGCAGTTAGAATATTTTTCTCTCCTTGAATATTATCCCTAGTATGCACATGAAATAATAAAATTTTCTCTGGAGAAAGTTATGTTTAGTCTTCTCTGAATTGAAATGATCTCGGACAAGGTCTGTTATGGTTGTACAATTGAAATAAGAGAACATAGCCATATTGTGTTTAAAGGGGGAATTCAAATAGTTAAATTTGAAGTTATTACTTTATGAAATTATTTCCTTCAACATTAAGTAAACTAATGCGGTTGGTAACCTGGGTTTAGAACTCTCCTGGCAAACCTACACTGACACGGATTTTAGTGCCATTGGTTCTAGAGGTCGTGAAAAAACACTTTAAATTTTGACTGCTTCTCCTTTCCAAGTATGTGAGGTCTAGTTGTCACTCCTGTTGAATACAGGCAACTGCCTTCATTGTTTAAGGACAGTGCTATGATGAAGCTGTATTGTAAATAAAATGGTTAAATCTCCTATAGAAACACTTTGAACACCTACTTTTGGATGACTTGAGAATTCAGCTAGCTGCCTCATCTTTATTTTTTTAAAGATTTATTTTATTTTATTTATGTGTATGAGTACACTGTAGCTGTACAGATGGCTATGAGCCATCATGTGTGTGGCTGCTGGGAATTGAACTCCGGCCCTGCTCGGTCCCTCGTAACTCACTGTAGTTGTCTTCAGACGCACCAGAAGAGGGCGTCAGATCTCATTATGGGTGGTTGTGAGCCACTATGTGGTTGCTGGGATCTGAACTCAGGACCTTTGGGAGAGCAGTCAGTGAGTGCTCTTACCTGCTGAGCCATCTCGCCAGCCCTTGTCTTTCTATTTGAGCCCTGTCTCATTACATCTGCTGCTATGAATGTCCAGCCCAAAACTGTCCCCTCCATTTTTCCTGTAGAATCTTGAGGGCTTTTTAAAAACTCATTTGTCCTGTTAATCCTGCTAACAGTCTACTTGCCAGAACCTGTACATAATAAAATGTATCTTTTGGATCACTGAAGATCTCGAAAGACAGTTGTCAGTTTGTTTAGAGCCATTGGGACTCTTGATGGACTTTGCTATTTAAATATAAGGATTTCAGGGGTTAAATTTTAATTGTTCCCTAATTGGTGGAGGGTCTTTACTTAAGCATGTTGTCCTTTAAAATTTCCCTAGGAGGCATTATACTTATTCTTGTAAAGCTGCCACTACTCCAAGCACGTTGAAAGTTGATTTTAAGTTGCAAAAATCAATTCTGAGCTTGAAGATGATGTAGCCCCTTAGTTTGTTGCCTGTATCATTCTAACATTTAATTCTTCTGTTTGTTCAACACCCCATTTGCTAAAAGTAAAGCTCCCAAGCTACCGTCTAGCACCTTCTCTAAACATACTGAGTTGCTGCTTAGCTTGTGTGGCAGCATTCTGAATTGTAATGTCTTAAGTATACAATAAATCTATGCAGATTTTCTTTTGCCAAAGTGTATATATTCCTTGGTTTAGTTAACTTTTTCTGGTCTAAGTGTCTTCTGTCCTCAGAAGTAGAAAAGCTAAATTGGATAGCTCTGGCTTTAACAGTTCTACAGAGGATGCTCTTGTGGCTATTGATTTTAGCAGTTCTTTACCACATCCTGGGAAAAGTAATAAATTAATACCACTTCCTCACCATTCAAAATTCCCAAGTAGAATAGCAGCAAGGTCAGAAGCCCTTGAACTAGAGTTACAGACAGATTGAGCTGCCATGTGTGTGCTGGGAATAGAATCTGGGTCCTTTGTTAGACCGAGTGCCTTTAAGCACAGCCATCTCTTCAGCCGCTTTTTAAAAATGGTATTGCAAACAGAACTCCAGGCTGACTGTTAACGTTCTCCATCCCTGAAATGTTTTTAAACAATAGCTGTTTAACAGGGTAGAAAGATGCCTTTCTCCTACTTGGTATTAGCTTAAAGTTAATATGTTGCTATCATCAACATAATACTTAGGACAATCCCTGTTTAGTTTTAACCTCCATAGTAAATGAGACCTCAACATAGTGACATCCTAAGCCCACATCACAAAGATGATAACCCTGAAGTGATCTGGACTGGGATATGTTCCCAGGAAATACGGCACTGGTGTCTTTCAGTAGCAGAGATTGGCTCTTGTGGTATATCCTTTCTCCCCTTTCAGAACATAATTGAAAGAAGACTGCTTTGGAGCATGACTTCATGGCTTGCTACCCTGTTTTCTCACCACTAGGACAGTTATGTCTCAATCATCAATAGTTGGTATATTGGTGAGAAAAATGTTTTGACTATATATTTTATGTTGCCTTTGTTAGTGGCATGAGTTAGGATTGTAGTTTAGGTTCGTTTATTTTTTTTATACAGTATTTCTCAAGGTTTATTTATTTGTTCATTTGTTTGTCTATACACAGCGTTTCTCTGTGTAGTGCTGGCTGTCCTGGAAATCATTCTATTCTATAGACCAGGCTGGCCTCAAATGGAGAGACCCACCTCCAGAGTACTGGGATTAAAGGTGTGCCCCACCATCACTGGGTTGAAGGGTCATTTATTATTAAGAATAAAATCTACAGTTGGAAAAGTTGAACTTGTGGCTTTAGAACTCTTCCTTTTAGAAAGTAAGCTGTCTTTGTGTCAGAGCTATTTGTGATAGTGGCTCTTAGTAAAGTAGGGCAGCAGTTGGATTTGAATAAATGAGCACTTCAGATAAGACAGATTATTTTGGAACAAACCCTTGCCAGCCAAATGGATGGTGATGGATCTTACTCTTGTAATTCCTTTTTCTGAATATCTGAGTTGTATCTAGCAGCACTTCCTGCCGCCCTAATTTGACTCCTCTCCACATGAAACACTTTACCCATCATTCACCAATGCTAGGGAGAAAAGATGGAAAATCAGTTTGACATAAACTACACTGTCAAAAGCAAGCTTCCAGACACATTTACATTGTTTAACAGTTCCTCATTTCACTTCCAGAATGTGAAGGAGTCCTTGGAAGAGGTGACTTTTAAAATGACCAAGTGCTGCTCAACAATCTTTTTTTTTTAAACTTTTCTGCCTTAGACATTGTTAATCTCTACAAGCCAAGCATATGGTGGTAAACCCATGTTTGCTCAGCTGTTGTTTGGTGGTTCTCAGTTCTAAGATGATTACCATATGCACACTAGCTTCATTTTTAACTAATTTATTTTGATTAAGTTCTCCTTGCCTATGGGAAAGAATTTGAATGTATAATTGCAGCTTTCTTGGAAGGCAGAACTTAGACCACAAGTGTAGTTCTACAAATCCACTAGGATTAGTATGTTATATATCCAAGAGTTCACACGTGCGGTTTCCACTGTCCCCCAGTAGATACTGCTGCTGCAACCTGAATTCGGTTATCTGAACCTACATTTGCATCTGTTGGGTTTTCTTCCCAGAAAGCAATTAAATTGAGGTTATTTTCCTCCAAATTTTAACACCTCAGTAAAATGTCATTTTTCTGATAAAAAATATTTTAAATCCAGTCTTTAATCTTAGAAATGCTTTTATATCAATGATGATTAAAACTATCCACAGTAGATAGAACCCTATAAATATACCAGCTAATTCTTTTTCTTGCCAATGTATGAGATGTAGTAACTGTTAGTTAAAGTACAGTAAAAGGTTGTTTGTTTTTTTTGAAAAAAGTACACATCCTAAATACTAATTTTGATACTCTCAAATTTTAAGGTATGGTAAGTTAACTGAAATATACAAACACAGGAAATTAGCTAAGTTATTAGATGTGGTCCACACTGTACAGTAAATATCTCATTGCCACACGTTAAGAAACTAACACACATTTACGACACAAAACCTCAACAGTTCCCACAATTAGAAGGTGTAGTGTTAAAAAATGGAACAGAAAGGCCAGTTCTACCTAGAAACCACAAGCTGACAATTCTTTGGAGTCTAGTCTCCCTTTTAATGCTGTTCATCGGACCAGCATGGGCAGCGGTGTAGCACTGAAGAGCGACGAAGACAAGCAGGTTGATTTGCCTTCTCTGATAGCTGCTAGGGACTGCTGACCATATCCCTCAGCTCTGTGGGGAGATGGCTGTGAAATCCTGAGGCATGTCAGGAATCTATGCGGCAGCTATGGTAGCAAAGTGGCACCTGGAGCTTCAAGGAGGCAAGGGGGAGGAAAGCAAAGCAAAGGGGTTAAGCACCCGACCACACCTCTGCTCATTAGGGGCAGCACCCCTTCAGTTGCTTTTGAGATGGATTTAGTATTTATAGATATAAAAAGGCAAATGATAATAACAATGAAACAAACCGTGAAGAATGTGGCTAGAAAAGACAAAGTAATAGGAGTTTCACTTCTTGGAGGGGGGACAGGGAGAGAGCCATATTTGGGGTCACCTCTGAGAACAAGGGAATTACAAATATTCTCTTGAATTCCAGAATAGACGACAGGGGGACGGGGATTTGACTTAGAGCCGAGTTGTAACTTGTTCTTCCTGTCCATCACCCCATTTGTGCATGAGCAAGTCACAAGCCTCTCCCCAAGTTTCAAATACGTCCTCTGACGAGTCTAAAAGTTTCGAATTTGAGGAGCAGATGCCGGATGCACAGTGAAGAGAGCTGGAACAGGCTAGGGGGCATTCACTGCTTCGAGCAGTAGCACCCCGGATTTCACCTAACTCTACCTCACTGAGGTTCATCTCACTTTGAGAACAGGCCTCTGCCTTCCCTTTCTCCATCTGAGAATATCTGATGTCCTGCCACATATAATGCTGCTGTGCGATGCCATCAGAGATTGTGTACATTGGCTCCGAAGTAGGTTCAGATGTCTGACCATTAAACTTGGAGAAGAAGAGACCCAGTTTCTTGAAAGAGGGACCCATGAAGGACCGCTTGCTTGACGACTCAGCTTTTGGCTTTCCTTGGGCGCCACTAGCTCTTGGCATGGTTCTGATAAGAGGTGCTCCGTGGCAGGCCTTTTTCTTGCAGCCTAAATTGAAAGAGACACTCTTAGATTTGGCCCGAGCCCCACCACTGCCGTCATTGGTATCATCCCTTTGAGAGAATTCAGCGCTGCTGCTGGAAAAACTTCTTCTTGGATGTTTTCTATTTCCCAAGAGGTCAAGCACTTCATATCGAAAGCTGGAGATGTCCTGCTTTAATTCCTAGCAAGAGAGAGGAGACAGGTTTTTATCAGAAAAGTAGTCTTTAGTGTAAAGAAGCTACTCAGAATTTTGCATAGGCTAAGTTGTACCTAGTAATAAATCAGAGGGCACGCTTTATACTTTTAAAATCTTCCATTAGTCAAGCACACAAAGACTATTCTGTCACAATCGGAAATGTTGCACAGTGGTAAGGTTAATTTCTGAACTTCTGGACGAGAACATGAACTAATACCTCATAAAATGGTAACTGGGCTGGAGAAATGGCTTAGTGGTTAAGAGCACTGGCTGACTGCCCAGATGACCTGGGTTCAATTCCCAGCACCCATGTGGCATCTCACAATGTCTGTAACTCTAGTTCCAGGGGACCCAATACCCTGTTTTGGCCTCTACCTACACAAGGCACACAGGTGGTACACATACATACATATAGACAAGGCACCAATACACATAAAATTTTAAAAATAAAATGGTAACTGAGGGTATCTCTTAAGTTAAAGGACAACTGAAGAAGCAAAGATCTTTAGGGTCCAGGAAGGAAACTGAGGAAGAATCAGGTGATGAGGCTACTGCTTCGGAACAGGGCAGGGAATAGGGGGAGCAGTCATACCAATGAATATGAATTGCCTTCTATCCAGTTGCTTGGGTACCACTAACTTGTTCCTTTAAAAAAAAAACATCTTTCCAAAGCTTAAAGCTGATTACGTCATCCTCCTGCTTAAAACATCTTAGTGTCGCTGTCTTAGGAAACACTATAAATGCCATATTATGTACTACAGGGATTTCTGTACCTGGAACCCCTATCTCCTTGTTTTTATTTCTCCCAACTCCCTCCATTCCCCAGTTGCTCCCTATTCTGGACTGACACACAATAATAACCAAAGGACTGGGACATCAGTCTTCAACAGATAAATTCTGTCTGCGGATTAAGTAGTGGAATTCCAGTGCACCTTACAGGGGCATGTGTATCTATGTTCATGAACTATACATCTCAGAATAGCTTTCTTATTCTAGGTTCTATATATCAGGCAGGATAGTTCTTTGTGTTGTGAAGCTATCTTGTTAATTGTAGGATGATTAGTAGCAACCTTCTCTGTACCCACTAGATGCCAGTATGACAACTTAAAACATTTCCAGACACCCAAAGGTGCCCTAAGGACATAACTACCACTTCTTGAGAATCACTCTTTTAGCTTAATACCAATGTTAGGTAGTTTCTTTCTTTTTTTTTTCTTCTTTTTGGTTTTTCAAGACAAGGTTTCTCTGTATAGCCCTGGCTGTCCTGGAACTCACTATGTAGCCCAGGCTGGCCTTGAACTCAGAAATCTGCCTGTCTCTACCTCCCAAGTGCTGGGATTAAAGGCGTGCGCCATAATGGTAGTTTCTTAAGAATTGAAATTTAATAACACATCTTTTGATTCGTACTCTCCCATCTTTAAGAGAAGGCCTTTAGGTCTCCAGGCATTTCCTGTCTGCTGACCTACCTACCCCTTCCCATCCATTCTCACTGTATCAGTTCAGCAGTTCAGCATGTCATGCTCACACTGTGAATGTCAAAAGAAAGGATGTGTAGGACAGCTTCATTTTGTTTGTAAAACTGATGGTGATGGACATGCATAAAAGCCTGTCAACCCAAGACAAAGAACCACAGGCAACAGTGACTGCTGGGGAAAGCATTTTACCTCTCGTGGGGATGAGCCTGCCCCCGCACCCGACCCCACTCATTGTCCAGAGCAGAGTGGTCAGCTCTGAAACTATATATACACAAACAGCAAAAACAGACTCAAACCAGTTGTATTTATATATATCTGCACATACACGTGAATGCACACACACATATGTGTACACATATATGAAACAATGAAAATCAAAGAAGCTATCAACTTGTGAGTCAGAGGGTATGGGAGACATATGAGGAAAAAGAATATAATTTTATGGGCTGGAGAGATGGCTCAGCAGTTAAGAGCACTGACTCTTCTTCCTGAGATCCTGAGTTCAATTCTCAGCAACCACACGGTGGCTCACGACCATCTGTAATGGGAACCATGCCTCCTGGAGTGCCTGAACACAGCTACAGTAAACTCATATACATAAAATAAATAAAATCTTTTAAAATATAATTTTATTTCAATTACAAGGTTTTATTTTTTTTTTTTCAAGAAAAGGAAAAAAAAATTTGTCCACCTACTGGATGACAGAATAAGGCTTTCAGGGGATGGAGCAATGGCACAGTGGTTAGGAGGGCTGTACTAGTCGAGAGGAACTAGGTTCAGATCTCACTAGCCACGCAGTGGCTTGCAACCATCTGTAACTCCACTACCAGGGGGCCCTGACACCCATAAGCAATACTCATCCAGGCAAAACACCCATATACATAAAACAAAAATAAACCCAGATCTTTTAAAACTTTAATTAAAAAGAATAATTTTAAAGGCCTTTTATTTTTTGAGATAGGGGTTCTCTGGATAGCCCTGGCCTGGAACTCATTCTGTAGATCAGGCTGGCTTTGAACTCAGAGATCTGTCTTCCTCTGCCTCCTGACTGCCGGGATTAAAGGTGTGTACCACCCTGGAGGAATCACCATCCCGGACCTTAAGCTGTACTATAGAGCAATTGTGATAAAAACTGCATGGTATTGGGACAGTGACAGGTAGGTAGATCAATGGAACAGAATTGAAGACCCAGAAATGAACCCACGCACCTATAGTCACTTGATCTTTGACAAAGGAGCTAAAACCATCCAGTGGAAAAAAGGCAGCATTTTCAACAAATGGTGCTGGCTCAACTG
>JADRCC010257386.1:6216-17869 GCA_019843855.1 Hylomyscus alleni | reverse complement strand
TTTTTTTAATTCATCCATTTTTTCCTATATGTAGCATGTGGTTTACAATTCAGAACAAAACTAATCTTAAAGAGCTTTTCATATTTAATCCCTGAATCAATTTTGTTCTTTAAAGTATCATCAGAGTACTAATCATGATTATTATATTTACTGAGTTGGAGAGATGTGAAGTTTCACACATATTACAATGCTAGCCAAGCATTGCTTTTGCTTTAATTTGAGAGTGTCATATATGATAAAATGTTAGTAATAAAAAGAACATTAAAGATGCCCTAATTAAAACTCCAGCCTTAGTGGTAAGTGACTATGCAATATTTCCACATTAGCACTCCCTGAAAAAGCACTTCACTCTGGCAAGTGGCATGTATTTGTTTGGGAAATAGGCATTGGAATGTAGAGAATATTGAAGCTAATGGGCCAATGGTCTTCACTCATAGTAGTCATTTGCATTTTAGAATTTGGTATAGTATGAATATTTACAAGGCGTGAAACTTTTCCAATTTACAGCCCATGGCAGTTTAGTTATACTTTGGATGTAGAGAATAGTTTAGTTTTAAAATTGGGTGTATAAATAAATGAAAAAAAAAAGAATATATAAGAACATTTCTCCCTGGATTTAGCACTATTTTTTTCCTTAAAAAGAATTTACTATTAAGAATCCCATTTTCTTCATTGCATAACTAATCAAGTCACATGTGTCCTTTGAATATACTCTGGTATCATTAAACAAGAAAGAAAACTGTGATATTCTAGGAAAACTTATGAAGATTTGCAGGGAAATATATTATCCTTAATCTTCTTTTTTAATTTATTTATTTTTTACACTTCATATTCCATTCCCCGCCCCCCCATCTGATGGCTCCACATCCCACACCTCCTCCCTACCCCATCCCACTCCCACCCATGTCTCCATGTGGATGCCCCCAAACGCCACCCCACCTGACCTCTAAACTCCAGTCTCTTGAGGGTTAGGTGCATCATCTCTGAATGAACACAGACCCGGAAGTCCTCTACTGTATGTGTGTTTGGGGCCTCATATTAGCTGGTGTATGCTGTCTGTTTGGTGGTCCAGTGTTTGAGAGATCTTGGGGGTCCAGGTTAATTGAGACTGCTGGTCCTACTACAGGATCACCCTTCTCCTCAGCTTCTTTCAGCCTTCCCTAATTCAACAACAGGTGTCAGCTGCTTCATCTTTTAAGGAGACACGTTTTAAAGCTAATTAGCAATACTAAATAGAACAATGTGTGGTATATAGTTGGTTCTGATGGAGGTAAATGGAACTAAGGAATCAAAAAGATCCACACATTTTTTTGTAAGATAAATGGGTAGATTTTAAAATTGTTAGTAACTAGCTAGAGATATTTTTACAGAAGTCAGTAATTTTGAAATTGTATAGAAATAAAATACTTTTTAAAATAAAATATGAGTTTAATGATTAGGCAGAAGATAATAACAACTCAAAGAATGCAGGCTGGTCTGTTATTCAGTACCCTGAAAATACATTTAAAGAGTGCCATCTGAAGAATTTGAGAGTAAGGAACCTTAGCATTGGAAGTTGTCATTTCTAAGGTGATGACCACCTTTTTGTGGATTCTCATTTTGTGTTGTTTTGTTTTTCTTTGTGTTTTTGATGTAGATTCTATGACTAGCCTGAAACTCACTACAGAGTCTGGTCAGGCAGTGTCTAGGGTCTGTATGTCTACACCTCTATCATGTTACCATGATGCCCAGCTTTTATTATGTGGATTCCAGGGATCAAACTAACATCCTCATGACTGCAGAGCAAGTACTTTACTATGCATTCACTGTAGTTAAGAAATGATTTTATCACATCTCAGCAAATTGTTCGCAAGTAAGCTACTCAAGAAAGGATAAGAAGCAGTTTCTTCCATCTGAGGTCACTGTTACTACAAGCGTTAACATGAATTGAAAAATTCAAAGAAATAGTTAATATGAACTGACCAATGTAGTAAAATGAAGTAGCAAAGAGGTGGAATTTAAAAGAAATGTAAATAGTCAGGATCCAGAGAGATACATCTACAGGAAAAAAAAGTGATTTAGAATTATAGTAAAGGTCTTAGAAATTTGCCCAAGCCACATCAGTCTTCTGGTTTGTCAGGGAGTCTTGAGACAGAGACAAAATGTAGCAAAGATGAAGAGGATTAAAAACTCTCTTGTGCTGTGGCTACCTCTGTTTAAAAGTACCTGGAAGTAACTCATCTGCCAAGTTGTTACATAATTATGTTGTCAAATAGCTAAAACTCCAGATTCAAAGGACTCTGCAATCCCTAAAAGAACTCTTAGATATAAGACTACGTACAAATGAGAGATGGATTTTGCAAGTTGGTTAAGCAAAAGTTATACACTTTTATTCTATTTTTAAATACGACTATGTAGGATAGGAAGAACAATATTCAATTACATCAAATTTCCAGACCAGAGAGTTATCCCTAGAGAATAAAAACCAACTTAACAGACTGAAGTTCTTTCTAGACAGTTGGACAGTAGTGGTCTGCTGTGCTGGATGCTACCAGGTCATAGATCATTAACTTCTGTGGGTCTTCCCTTGTTTTCCAAATAAAATCTATAATTCAGTCATTTTGTGTCGGTTGCTATGTTGGAGAAGAAAGAGCAAGCAGAATAAATGTGGTTTCATTCTCACATTTTGGAGCCCTGAATACATTTGTGCAGGTGGGTCTACGAAAGACGATTGCCATTATCCGAGGATTGCAGAGTGTCATGTGATAGAGTGGATGGGATTTGAGATAATTTTGTATTTGTGAAAGTAAAGAACACAAGTAAAGCATGCATTGTTTCACCGAAGCCCATTTATCCTGAAAAGGCACAGAAGCCAGAACAATGTGGATTTCAGAGACTTGCTTATAGATGGCTGTCTAAATATAATTAATGATATTTTCTTGAGAGACTGCCAGATGATGCCTGCAAATGGATAATAGGTTATGTTGCCCACAGTGTTTTCCATGAGGACCACTGTTCCTTTTTGTTTGACCTTAATTGGTATAACTGATAGCAGGTAGTTCTCAGTGAGCCCATCTTAATCACATAAGAGCTGCTTCCATGACAGACAATAAAATAGCTGCAGTGAGTTATGTGCTATTAGTGACAATTCTGAAAGGTAGGGGAAAATGACTATTTTTTTTTTAAACCTAAATATTTCAGCCATATAGACCATAACAGTAGATTCCACATGAGTTTGTGCTGATCTTTTAAGAATCTATGAAAGCTACTTCATATATCTTTTTACATAAGGAAAATCAGAAATTTAGTTGAAATGAACTTAGGCATACCCACAGATTTAAAAAAAAAAAGGTATTGAAAAAGTGTCCAAACTAACAAGAAAGATTTTTATAACAAGTATGTTACTAGCCTCTGTAACTGAAATATTTCATTTTTACTATAGAATTAAAATTGAGAAGGATGTGAAGTTATAAATGTGAGCATTCATTTCTCACTAATCTCAATATGATCTCAACAGTTCGTATCTGGAGTACAGAAGAGAATGTTTGCTTTAAAGAAAACAGGCATTGCTAATTAAATATTACTTTTGTGATAAAACACTAACTTAATGAAGAGCCTCCCAAGGCCTTTTCCTACAAAATGTTAATTGCTATGAATTGAGAAGATGGCAAGTTCAAGAAAACATTGAACCTTTCACCTTTATTACTGTATTTTAAACATACTTTTCTTAAATAAAAAGAATAATTATTTTCAATAATTGGAATTCAGTCTTTATATTTTTTTATCTTTTATAATTGAAGAATGAATATTTTACCTTCATACCATTGAATTTGAATTCTAAATGCTGGGGAATTATTTATTACATATACCATATAGATATTACTTAATTACATGTTATGTAAGTGTATGTTGTATCTATGTCTTATTTGAGAAACATCATAAATAAAAGCTTTAAGAATGGGCTAACTTTCCACCATGATCAGTGCTTTTGCAGTTCAGTGTATAAGGGCGTGAAAAATGTACAACCCAGTATTTGCTCAGTTTTCTATTATAAATATTTCTCTCCAATGCCTGTTAAACAAAGAAACAATGAATAAAATCCCACACTATCTAGTCATTGTCCACAGGGGAGATAGAAGCCCTATCAGAACATAGAAGGAATGTCAGAGAAAAATAAGGTTCACTGTCCACTTCTCTTTGAACTGCATGTAATTGATAGATATGTTTAAGTGCCCTGTGCTGGTTTAAATGAAAATGGCTTCGATAGATTCATAGGGAATGCTATTATTAGAGGTGTTGCCTTGTTGGATTGGGTAGGACCCTTTCGGAGTATGTTTGCCCTGTTGAAGGTATGTGTTGGCTTTGTTGGAGTAGCCATGGCATTGTTGGGGTAAGAAGTGTGTCACTGGTAGGTGGTCTTTGTGGTTTCAGAAGGTCAAGCCAGGATCACAGCCTCTTTCTTCTTGCTGCCTGTCAATCTGGATTTGGAACTCTTAGCTATTCTCCAGCAATGTGTCTGCAGGCCAACAGGTTTCCCATCATGGTAACTATGTACTAAAGCTCTGAACTGTAACCCAGGCCCAATTACAAATTTTGCTAAGAGTTGCCATGGTCATGGTTTGTCTTCATAGAACTCTAAAGCATATCCTAGTCAGAGCAATGTGTTTGCTCATTCCTTCAAGTTCCTTTCTCATCCCTCCACTAGGTTTTATGTAATTCATCTCATATATTTTACCTGTACTACCCTCTTGTTTTATCCTCTACATAAAGGGATTGACACCTGACTAGAGTACTACATGCCTTTCTTTCTCTCTCTTCTCTGCATGAAAATATTTACAGGGCTTGGATAATTTGAAAAAAAAAATGAAAGAAGACAAGGAAAACCTATTTTTTCTCAGTTGCCATTTCTTTCATACAAAATGGCTTTCTCTTTCCAGAAATAATGGGATCCTTTAGGTGAACACGTTTTTTGATACGATGAATATTCCCCTTTCTTTCAATTACTAAATAAATTTCACTTCCAAGTCCTTAATTGTAGTTTATTTGCACTTAAAAATAATCTAGTGATGTCTTTATGTGTGATCTTATGTTTAAAGCTTCTTCCTACATTTGCATGAAGTGAAAATTTCTGGTATCTTTGGAGAATCAGTGGTGTCATGTGATTTTTTTCTGGAAACCATCTTACAGGAGGATGTTTTTACTAAAGCAGAAATATGAGAAGATATTTGCTGAGAACAGACATGTGATGTTTTTCTGGAAGCTACCCGGAGAAGGAGCATGTGATGTTTTGCTAGAGCAGATGCTTGAGAGAACACTTGACTTTCAGAAAGGGTATAAATACAACCCAATAGAGAGTAGATGAAGCCCCATGGCATAGTTTGCCTTGCCACTCTTTGCTGGTCTTTACGGGCCTTTGATGAGGCTAGTCTTCGCTGATAATACTGTGGTATTCCTTTGTCTTTCCTTCTTCACTGATCATCATGTGTCATGACTTCATAGGAAAAAATGCACCAAATATCTTCTGGAGGTGTTACAGCTATATTTTGCCATTTCCATGGAGTCTGGGTGATTGGGAGAGCCTATCATTTCTTCTGGATCTGACTACCGTTGCTAATTTTTGAACTGCCTTTGTGAGAGGTTCTAGCTACTCCTGCTGACTCCTGCAAACTGAACTGATGCTATCATACCAAAGAAAACCTGGATTGCCACAAAGAACCAATTCTTCATCCTCTCTTCCACTATTAACATTCCCTTTCCATTACCTCTGGTGGGTGGTGGGCTATAAAGGAGCTTGACTCCTTTAAGTACTCTTACTGAAGTAGACTTTGAAAAACATAAGCTTACATTTGTCTTCTTCACCTTCAATTCAGTAGCAAAGCCACCTTGTTTTGATTTGTCAATGCTCCCTCCCTAACTGATGCAGCCTAGTTCATCTCTGGCTTTTATTCTCTCTCTAATTACTTCCAAGTGCCACTGTCTTATCCTTAGCTTATAAATCACTACTACTGTGTTGACACAACACTCATGTTATCATTCTATTTCTATAGTAATAGATCATTTGGTTTCAAGTAAGTAATCTCCAAATGTATAGAATTGTTTGAATCCTCCTCAGAAGCCACGGTTTATGATCAAGCTTCAGATCTAACTCTCCTGTTTATGAATGGAATATTTTCAAAATATGCCCCCACTTTATTTCCCACACTATCCACATCCTGCCTTTTCTTGTTTGACTTCAGAAACATTTCCATTGTAGCCATTACATTATCAGGTGAGATTGCAAATCATCAACTTGCTGTGTAAAATATTTCTTTTGAATTTCAGAGAGTGTGAGTAATAGGCCTAGTATAAAGCTGAATGCGAATCTGGAAATTACAGTTTCTAAAGCAATAAAAGTAACAAATAACACATAAATGCAGATATACTGTTGACCACATATGTGACTACAGGGGAAAAATATGAATCAAACTGAATCATTTTCATTCATAGAAAAACAACTAATATTTAGAAAATATTTGCTTTTATTTCATTTGAAGTCAACACTTTTCTTAAAAACTTAAAATTCACACACACACGCACACACATACATATACATAAACACACATGCAATCTCTTACTAGTCTCATATATTTTGATATCTTCAAAATCTTGTCCTAATGTCTATAGATTTTTTTATTTTATAAACTAACAATACTCATTCATGAGAACACCCTTCCTATATTTCTCCTAGAGTACAAATTTCCATATATATTTTCTCTTTTTTGTTCATTTTGCTCTTAGATTGGACGATATAATTCAACTTCCACATCCATACCTAAGGTATATTCACTAGCATCTTCTTGTTTTTCTTGCTTACATTTTGATTTGGGTAAGGTTTTCATAAACGCAAATGTATAGTTGATATGAAATAAACAATGCAAAATAAGTAGCAGAAGGCGACATTCATAAATCTTGCCTCGGGTGCCACATCTTCAGAATGTAATTTCGTATTGTAAGCCTTCCTATACTAAGATATTGTCATGTCACATTGTGTGGTCTTGCAGTGCCATTACTGGGGAAATTAGACAACAGAATTGTAACTTCTAGAATCAAATTGGATTATCTAGTGCTTTCCAGACAGCCTATAGTAGAGTGTATCCATGAACAAAATATAAAATAATAGGTGTATAAAATTAATATTCTGCCACTTTATGTTTCATTTAATTTAACAATTTCAGTTTGAAATCTTGTTCTCATCATGGATTTTTCTTCTAAACTTAAGGTTCTTCGGCAGATTTCCTACCTAAGAGATGAGGTAATTCATATTTCTCTCAACCACCTTTGCTCTCTGTCCCTATCCATACATTCATGCACTAAGGTTTTTCCACCCATGATCGAGACTTTTTTTCTGTAGCAAGAAGGAGAAAATCTATGATTTAGAGGGAATAGAGTTTAAATATTTAATTCTCTTAAATTTGTGGATTATATATAAATCCTCAAGATTTGATGCAGATAGACGTTTTTATTTCTCAAATGTTCTCTACACATGTTCAGCTAGGCATGAAACAAATGCTTAGTTAATGTAAAGTTTCTTTCTGTTCTTGTTTCTGTCTCTGCTTTCTCTGTCTCTCTCCCTAGCTCTCTTTATCTCTTCCTTCCCTTGAACATCTTTTCTCTCCTCTTTTTCTCTCATCAAATACTATTTTTTCTCTGACATGTTTAAGCATACATCTTTAATTAAAATCAACTGAAATTTTGAAATTTTTTTCTTCTGACTACATATTTCCAAAGTATAAGTCATTTAAGTCCTGCTTAATTAAAATTAAAAATAAACATACATTGGAATGTCCCCATGAAAGCATTAACCCTGAAGAAATTTAAGAACTTCTTGTACTCTTTGTTTGGAGTTTTAGTCCCTGGAATCTCTGAAGGTACTAGTTAGTTCATATTGTTGTTCGTCCTAAGGGGCTGCAAATCCTTCAGCTCCTTGAGTCCTTTCTCTAGCTTCAAGAGTACACATGGAGGGACTCATGACTCCAGCAGCATGTGTATAGCAGGGGATGGCCAAGTCAGTCATCAATGGGAGGAGAGGAGAAGGTTCTATGCCCCAGAGAAGGGGAATGCCAGAGCCAGTAAACAGGAGGGGGTAGAATAGTGAGCAGGGGGAGGGAGAAGGGAACAGGGGATTGTTTTAGTTTTTGTTTATTTTATTTTATTTTATTTGGAGGGGAACCTGAGAAAGGAGATACTGTAAATAAAGAAAACATCTAATTTTAAAAAAAGAACTTCTTGTATATTTGACTCTATTCTGTGATCAACTGCAGCTCTAAATGTTTAAGGAAATAGAAATCAGTTTTAGCAAGAGCAGAACAAAGACATGAGATTGTTCATCTTATATTCTGATCTTTACCCTAAAAACACATTAACACAGATGTTACTTTCTAGCATACATAAGTTGAAGATGATTGAGAAATTGTATCAATAGGAATGTATGGTAAATGATATCTGTGGTATTGGTGTCTAAATAACTGAAAATAAGTGCAGACAGAGATAATGTATATCAGATAGATAAAAATTTTAAGAGTTATCATTAGTTTCAAAGAGGTTGGTAAGCAGAAAGACATAATTATGTAAGTATAAACAAAATAAGATAACATAAGTCATAGTAAAACACATTGCTTCAGTCATGGGTTTAAAAAGTAACAAATCCAATAGTAATAATAATAGTAATAATAATAATAATAGTAATAATAATAATAATAATAATAATACATTAAGGACATAAGTAGGTGTATTTAATTTCAACAAATTGGTAGCTTAAATGATTGTTATACTCTATAAATATTAATTAATACAGGAAAATAATAAGGCAGCAATTATTCCTTAAACAGGTTGTCCCCAAATAACCACATAGAGACCTTTTAATATTTCAAAGCCTAGGCCTAAGTTGGGAAGACTCTCAACTAGCTCATCTAAGTTAACCTAACCACTTATTCCATCCAACCATATGTCTTACTATAACTTCCATGCCTGGAATCATATCTGTTTCTTCTCAAATACCCTGGCAAAAGGCATCTTCCTCTTTATTAAAAATTTGATATTGTAGTATTTATCTTTTATATCATTAAGGATATATTATTTATTACTAAGCCAAAACAAACATAGTACGTTTAAGAAAAAAGTATGTCAGTTTGGATCTTCTACTGTCTTTAGAAGTAGCTTTATCTTATCGGCTGGTGGTCCCACCCAGGTTTCATTGTGCAAACAAACCATGCTGATCTAGAATTTACAGATTTCTGCCTGTCTCTGTCTCCTGTGTGCTGGGATTAAAGGCCTTTACCACCACCCTGTTCTATAAAGAAAGCAGAGAATAAGTAGGCAAAAGGAGAAGGCACCCTGAGAGGAGATGTACCATGAGCATATGGTCGGGAGAAACAGCAAGTATTTGGGGTATACATTTGGGGATGTAGCAAGGCCAGGACTTCGAAAGGTAGATTAGCGGTTAGTCCAAATAATTGTCAAAGCCAAATAAAATATCTGGAGTCTGAGTCTTAGTTATTTTTAGCTAGTTGTGATAAGTTTAAATTGGTTGTACTTCAGAAATCAATGTTTCTTATTCATTTAGGAACAGAACAATTTACAGCACAAATATTGAATGATATTTAGTCTAGAGCATTAGACTTCTCTGAGAAAATGAATGTGAGAAGCATCACCCTAATGGGCTATGTACAAACTATCCACAGAAGGAACTTCTAAATCTAACTCCCTAAGGATAAGACAAAGAAGGAACTCAATTGAGTATGGTATTACAAAATGAACAGTCAGTTAGTATCATGTGAGTAAGAGTTCAAACTCTAAAGACACTGCAGAGTTCTGCAGTGCAGAGTTCTGCAGTGCTGAGTCATGGCACTAATGTTGTGTTCTTATAAAAAGGGCTAAGGATATGTTTTATAGAGTCAGGTATGGTGAGGTAGAAGGTATGCTGCAGAGAGCCCATGCTTTCCCCTGAGATACCAGCCATATGACTGGTATAGTTGGTATAGTGTAGAATAGCGTATTTAGGGCATTAAGAAATGAGTAGAAGATGGGCAGTGGTGGTGCATTCCTTTAATCCCATCACTTGGGAGGCAGAGGCAGGTGGATTTCTGAGTTCTAAGCCAGTCTGGTCTACAGAGTGAGTTCCAGGATGGCGAAGGCTATGCAGAGAAACCCTGTCTCAAAAAAAAATGGGTAGAGACAGAAAACAAAAGAAGGAAAGAAAGAAGGAAAGAAAGAAAGGAAGGAAGAAGGAAGGAAGGAAGGAAGGAAGGAAGGAAGGAAGGAAGGAAGGAAGACAGAAGAGAAGAGATCTGCCAGGAACATGTGGAGAGTGAGGACAGAGGGGTAAGAGGTAAGACAGAGAAGGGAGTCAGAGAGTGTAGAGAAACAGAAAGGGGGGATAGAAAGGGAGAGAGAGGAGACAGAGAGTTCACGGAGGGACCAAACTGCCTCTTTTATAGCAAACTAAGCCTACCTGGCTGTTGCCAGGTTGTTGAGTACTTGTAACCAACTGTTGGGTAGAGCCTAAAAGGAATGCTAATATACCTCCATTTTGGTTTAATTAAAAAAAGGAGAAAGTAGAAAGGCGATTGTGAAGCAGGAGTAGGGTCATTGTGATCTTTTTTTTAAAGAAAATATTTCTTTTTATTAGATATTTTCTTTATCTACATTTCAAATGTCCTTTCCTTGTTTCCCTTCCAAAAAAACCCCCTATTCCCTCCCCTATCCCCCTGCCTACGAACCCACCCTCTCGATTCTTGGCCCTGGCATTCCCCTTTACTGGGGCATAGATACTTCACAGGACAAAGGGCCTTTCCTCCCATTGATGACCAACTAGGCCATCCTCTGCTACATATGCATCTGGAGCCATGAGTCCCACCATGTGTACTCTTTGGTTAGTGGTTTAGTCCCTGGGAGCTCTGGGGGTACAGATTAGTTCATATTGTTGTTCCTCCTATGGGACTGCGCTGTTGTGGCAGCCCTCTGGTCATTGTGATCTTTAGCTACTTCCTGCTGACTTTATGATGATGTGTCTCTGAGAAACCTAACAAAATGGGGATCCAGCCTTAGGAGTATTGGCTGTTTCCTTGCTGTCCAGGGTCTGTGGTACAATTTGTGAGTTGGAAGGAGCAGGTCCAGTAGAAGCGTCTGTCTGTTAGAGTAGACTGGAGCATCTGTGGGATGCTTCTATGAAATGTGTGTGTGTAAGCGCGCGCGCGCGCGCATATATGTGTGTGTTTCATAATATATATTAGAGGTAGAGGAAAAAGTTAAGTACGTTTGGAAGGAAAAGAAATATGTACATTTGAACCCCCTAGGTCTTGGTGGTTGGGGTGAGGAGAGTCCCAATCCCAGGGAACCAGAAGAGGAATCCCACCCTCTGGAATCCATAAAAGATAGAAACCTCGGCTATTGATTGGTAGGTGTACTTATCCAGACTGAGTCTGTTTGGTCCATGAGAGGTAGATCTGAGTGTGTTTATAGTATTTATGAGTTTACAAAGAGATAAAGTTGTTAACAGCATGTACATTCTTTAAGATGAGCTTAATGAAGACAAAACCCTTTTGTGGAGCAGAAGGAGCAAGAAGGACTTTTTTCTTCTGTCTAGGAGACTATCTATCTATCTATCTATCTATCTATCTATCTATCTATCTATCTA
>JADRCC010257354.1:0-12212 GCA_019843855.1 Hylomyscus alleni | reverse complement strand
GAAAGGATTTTGTATTCCTTATGTGAACTTACTGGTTTTTTCTTCTTGCTTCTGAGTTTAAGTAAAAGGAAATAATAGCAAACATCCAACTATTTACAGTTTGTTTTCTATGCAGTCTTTAGAAGAGACTCGCTTTAATCCACTACTCCCCCTTTTTCTCCCCTATCCCTCCAACTCCATCTCTTCTAATCTCTGTAACCCTCATATTTTTCTTCTCTCTTTTCTTTTCTTTCTTTTTTTTTTTTTGTTGTTGTTTTTCTGAGACAGGGTTTCTCTGTATAGCCCTGGCTGTCCTGGAGCTCACTGTGTAGACCAGGCTGGCCTCGAACTCAGAAATCCTCCTGCCTCTGCCTCCCAATTCTTCTCTCTTTTCAAATCTACTGTTCCTCAACTAGTTTTTTTTTTTTTTTATGAGCCGAAGTGTGAGATAGTGGATGTGCATGTCCTCTGCATATTGTCTTCTTTGGGTTAGCTCTTCACATTTCCCCTCTGATTTTCCTCCATACTCCACACCCCTCCCTGATTAATAATCCCCGACTTAAATATTCTGCCTGTTTATTTTCACTTTATTTATAATCTATTATTTTCTCCACCCTAGTTGTGACCCCATCATCCTTTTTACTTTTCTATTTTCCACTTGGGCTTGAAGTTAAATACACAAAACAAAAGTTTTGAAGCTAGAATCGAAACAAGAGAGAAAAAAATAAGGTGTTTATCTTTCTGGGCCAGAGTTACCTCAATGAGTATAATTTCTTCCAGTTCCATTATTTACTTGCAAATATCAAGATTTTGTTTTTCTTTACAGATAAGTAATATTCCAAATTGCGTTTTGCCAACTAGTTTATCTATGTATTGGTGGACATATAGATTGATTATATTTCCTTGCAATAATGAGTAGAGAACAGTTAACATATGTAGAAATCCAATATTCAGCTTTAACAAAAGAATTCTAATGTGATTACCATGCATGAGAGGACAATGTGGCTCTCAGAAGACATGAGTTATTAAATGAAATTTGCAAAACAAGGTATAATTTCTAAAAGTTATCATTCAGGGAAGATTCTGAGGTTTTCCAAATAACACAAAATATTGGCATGGCCCTTGGCCACCCATCATAACTACACAGTAAGATCTTCTTTCTGAAACACTGCATAATTTGGCTGCAGGACATAGGAATAACAATCTCAAATCAACTGGGAAATTTCCTTCTTGGTACCTAGATTAGATAGTGCTAGAAGGAACTGGTCAGGCTGATAGGGGAGAAATAAAAGCTATTGTATTATCCAGCACTGGATTATGCATGATTTAATACCAACCTCCCAGGTTGACTACTGATACAGTAGTGGCACAACTGTTATAAGCAAACTGTTTGCTTATTTGTTTTGAGAACTGCTGTGCAGCATGGAATTTCATGTCTGATCAAATGTCCATGACTAAAGAAGTTATAGGAACAAAGAACTTGTTACTGCTTTGGTTTTTGGGTTTTGGTTTTTTTTTTTTTTTTTTTTTTGCTAAATGATCATGCTGTTAACTTAACTTCTAATTAATTATGTTTGTAACCATAAACCTGGACTGTTCTCAAACATGCTGAGACAGGGTGTTTTAACTCCCACACTACTAATATCCAGGGAAATTCAAGGAAGACAGTGGGAAAAAAATGTAAGGGTTGGAGGATTGGGCACACTACTGTTAAATGGTATCTTCTGGATGTGTTATAGTTGTTGCAATCGTGAACTCACAGCATCTGTGGTTACCTGTATAAAATAAAACCAGCCAAATCCTGGTATAGAGTAGATAGATGATCTCGAGGCCCCAACCCATACTGAGGAAATATAGACAGTTGGTATTTGGGCAGGGGGATTTTACCCTTATTGAGGATGCTACAATAAGGCTTTGTGGACAACAGACACATAAGCAGCAATAACTGGAGTTAGTAGGTTGTCTAAAAATAAAAGACAGGAAGTTAAGAGGAAGGCATGATTAAAGATATGGGGTTATGGGTGTGTGTGTGTGTGTGTGTGTAATGAAGTTCCACATAAGTGGAAAGACAGATGAAAGAACTTTGGGGTTCCTTGGTCACGAAGAAGGTAATCGATGTGAAACTCTAGTGAAAATGGAAGTAAAATTTGGCTAGCAAGTGAATCCATTTCAAGGAAGTTTACATGAAAACATTTTATTCTATTGAAGAAGACTGTGTAGGGTGATGAGAAGTAGCTTAATATGTGGGTCTTAGTTTGGGGTTCTTCATTCAAGATAAAAATATTATTTCCTCATTTGTCACATGAAGCTTTCCTACCTGTGAACTTATCCTATGGACTTTCTTGTCTGACCACAAATTTAACTCCTGGTGTTACATATATATAAAACTTTACTCTGTGAAATGCAACTGCATCTCTAAATTTTAATTCTGTCATAAAAGCAACCAAAGTTCATAAGTTATTTTTCTATAGCACTTCTGAAAGTGAAGCAGGTGTCATTATAAACACTCTAAATGCTAATACAATTTTCCTTCACATTCATATAGGTAAAACAGTTGTGAAATATCTTATTCCATTTTCTTAAGAGGAGTTTGGAGGAAGAAATTACACCTGAAAAATGTGAAAGGATCTCTGAATTCTGGTGTTTTATCTCACACATGCAATCCTTGCACCCGAGCAAAGAGGATGGCTGAGAGCTCATGGACAGCCTCAGTTAGATAGAAAAAAATCCTGTCTCAAAAAGTGACATGGATAGGATAATGGGAAGCAAATTCGTGAAACATGGTTCATCAAAATGTGCATATAACTGAAGAAAGTATGAACTTACCATAGAATATGATAAGCCAATCAAATATAGGAAAAAATAGGCTGCACAGGAGATCTATACAATAAAGAAAAAACTTTAATTTATCCTTTCTAATATTATTAAAGATAATGGGAGAAATAGAAATAATGTAAAGAAATTGTGGGGTAATGAGATCTCACTCCACAAATTATCAAACTCACCCTTCATGGAGGAGAATGCTGGCAGAATTGACAATAGTAATTCTTTGACTTAGAAAATATTTGAAAATTATAAAATAAAGGAGTAAGATATAAGATATCAAACTTCTATGAAATCCATGAGAAAATGATACAATAGATCTGTAAGTAAAGAAAATCTTTAACTATATGAAATTTTCAAAATTATTAACAATAAAGCAACTGTATATTAAAACACTAATGAATTTTTTGTCAATTCAATCTGGAATGTCTGATATAATATGTTGTATATGGATTAAACAAACAATTAGGACAGCCTCTTAATGAAGTTCATTTAAAGGAATATTTAGTAATATATACATAATATTTATAATATTTATAATATTAATATTTAGTCTACTAAATTGTATTGGAGAAAATATTCTAAAAATGTGCTAATAAATGAACAAAAACTTATAGTGAAATATGTTAATCTTTTTCACTACTCTAGGGTTATTTGTTATGGTACCATTATCATTAATAGAAAATTATTCAAACCAACTTTCACCTGAAAATCTGTCAATACAGGAAGGACATTACATGAACAGACCATCTGTAGAGTGAAATACTATGCAGCTACTTTAAAGTAAGGCAAACCTAAAGTTATTGATGTATCATTTTGGTATGTATTTAAGTGGAAAAGTAGAGTTTCAAAGTCATGCATTTAAACTGACTGATGTCAATCAATGACATTTGTATGAATATAATATACAGTAAGTGCATAGAACTGAAATTAAAGAAATGTATACCACACTGTCATAAGGAGAAAGAACTAAAAAGAATTGTACCACTGTAGGAAAGAGCATAGCTCTATAGTCTTTGTCAAATGACTTAACTATTCTGTTTCCTTTTGTTGTTGTTGTTCCTGAAAAATTGTGGTAATATCTTTCATTATTTCAAAAATGTATTATGAGGAATTAATAAATAGGTGTGAAGCACTTAAAATGAAGACTGTCAAATAGTGTGAGATTACTATGAAACAACTTGTTATTGCTATTTCTTTAAATATTTTAGTAAGAATGTATTCAGTGATTTTCTATTTAGTAAGCAAGAAAAAGGATGAAAAACTAAAGGAAATGAGAAACTAAGATGAATCAAAATACAAAAAGATGGAACAGAGGAAATTTTGACAATAGTAGAATTTATATCAGAAGCCAGTTAACTAGTCCTTCACAACACATATCTTAAACTGTCCCACTGGTAGAAAGGAAAAAAATCATTTTATTATTTTGTTGGCCTCTTACCAAGAGTTAAAATAATTTTCTCTGCCTTTTGAATCTGAGTTAGTCCTGTAATTATCTTCCTCCAATAAAATATGGCAGAAAGAACATTGTATTATGAAGCTTGGGCCTTTGGGGCTCTTTCAGCTTCTAGCTTTGCTCCTATGTTATGGTGCCCTGAAATCACCATGCAGGGCAATTTTATATAGCTTGGAAAAGAATACAGAACCATATGGAGGAGAACCAAAAACAAAGGAAACTAATAATTAGAACCTACTTCCAGACATGACTGCAAGGACACCTTGTATTTTCCAACTCAGCTAACCATATAGCATGTGTAACTGTGTCAAGGAAAGAGTGAGGTGAAAGTTAGAGTAACCCACAGTCATGAAAACAAACAAAATGCTGTTTCAGTCAGGAAGTTTCAGGCTTATGTTGTATGTAGCAGTCAATAACTGGTGCACTGGACATATACCCTCATAGAGAAAGACCATAAGGAGAGAGGTCTGAGACGTCAGTGTTTTTGACACATGTGGTGCAGTGAGGCCCAGTTGGAAGAACGCATATCTAGTTACTAGACTAGCTGAATATAATTACTTTTGTGAACCCAGCCATGATAGTTTGAGAGGTGGAAGAGTGTTAGTGGAAGCAATTCACAAATGGGGAAATGTGTCAAGTACCAACAAATAAATGGCATCATATGAAACAATCCTAGACATATCAAAATGTCTATATGTGCTTTGTACTTCAAAGGTTCATGAACTGTAACCCTTATCTGAAGGGTAGTACTGTTGGAAAGCAATGAGGAACCTTTATCTGGTGAAATTTAATATGAATATTTAGGTCATAGAGTATATTGCTCTCAGAAGGAACTGCTGCAGTCATCTTGGGACCCCAGCTTATACTAATGAAAGATTTTAATAAAAGAGGAATCCTAATCCCTGAATGGCATTTGGTTTTCTTAGATATTTCCTCTCTTCTATGCACTTTCATTATGATACCATGAGGTTTTCAACTCCAAAATTGTTGGTCAAGCAAACTTCTTTTCTAAATGATATACTCAACCTTGGATAATGTATTGATTTTGTAGCAATGGGAAAGTGGGGTAATATAGAAAGAGTCCTTTTTAAATTCACTCATAATATTATTCATTCAAATTTAATAACTATATATATATGTGTATATATGCATATATACTATATATATATAGTGGTGATTTGCATAGGAATGCCCCCATAGATTTGTGTATTTGAGTGCTTGGCCATAGGAAGTGGCACTATTGGGAGGTATGGCCTTGTTGGAGGAAGTGTATCGCCGGATTGGAGGAGGCCTTTGAGGTCATAGGTTCAAGTGATGCTCAGTGTGGGACACAATCTACTTCTGCTGCTCTCTGATCAAGATGGAAAGAATCTTGGCTCCTTAGACAGCACTATGCCTGTCTGCACATCGACATGCTCCCCATCATGGTGATAGATAATGGACTAAACCTCAGAAACTGTAAGCCAGCTCCAATGAAACGTTTTCGTTTATAAGAGTTGCCATAGACATAGTGTCTCTTCACAGCAATAGAACCCTAAGACCCGAAGCAAATACATATCCCCCCAGTTCTCATTATTATTTTCATTATTTGATCTTTTGTCTATGAAATGAAGTGCCCAATCCAAAATTGTCCTCAACTTGTTCTACATGGCCTACTATATATGACTATAACAACATAAATGTCTAACTTCGTGGTAATGTATGTGTATAGTAAGGAGAAATAAAGATTTTAGTATGACACAAAAGAGAATGGAAAAGAGCAGAAAGGAAATTTTTTCTAGCATTTCAGAGTAGAGTGATTATAGAGACACCTAAAGAAACTCTAGAAGAGTCTGGAAGACCACATTTTGAGACCATACAGAGAGGAAGAGAACAAAGATTATAGAAAAGGTTACTTGAAAATGAGTATGGTTTGATTGACTTAGGGAAATATAGTATCATTTCCACCCTTATTTTCCGTTACCCTTTTGACAAACTCAAAAATGTTTCCATGGCCTCTAAAGCTTAAAGTCATTGTTTCTCAACCTTTGGGTTGACTCCTTCAGATTGGTATATCAGATATTTATTTACATTATAACTCATAACAATAGCAAAATTACAGTTATGAAATAGCAACAAAATAAGTTTACAATTGGGGATCACCACCACATGAGGAACTGTATTAAAGGCTCACTGCTTTAAGTGGTTTGCATTTTTTTCTGACTCTCTTTTTCATGTCATTTGCTCTTATATACTGCTTACTCTCATTATACTCTAAACATACAGGCTGTTCTTGCAATCCTTGGGGTATCCAGGTGTTTCTTATATGAATCAAAACAGATTCTACTTTTTCTTCCCAGAATGCTAACTACAGCACACTCTCCAGGTCTTGGATTGATAGCATTGCCTCAGAAAAGTTTACCTAACCCTCTCCCTCTCCAAGTCTAAATTAATTCTTCTCTGTTCTCTTGCAGTTATTATCTTCTGTTCTTTTGGAGGAACAAAAGTTTAGAATTAACTATGCTGTAGGATTAGGTACACCTACCTTCTGCCAGTAGACAACAGTATCCAAAAGGATAGGGATATGTCTACTTTGATTATTACCATCCGTTTCCCAGTAATATAGGTCCACGTTAGGTCCTTTGTAATTTTTTACTTGGTGAAAGTAAAAATGAGAGAACTAACACATATATGAAGAGAAATTGCTCGTATTCGCTAAGTTGTGTAGCAGTAGTAAGGACATAGTTCAAATTTTTATTTAAAACAACCTTTGCCATCGAGGCATTGAACCTATGGTTTTATTCATGCTAGGCAAATGGTCTACAAGCGAGCTGTACTTCCAGCCCTAAAATGCCTTTTAAATTGCATTTATAATAGGCTATCCTCTGATCATTGTTAACATGTAATAGCAAGTACTAATATGTATAATTGTAAAAAACTTCTTATGGCCCCTATTAAGTGTGTGCTTCCAAAGCAATGAATGCTTTAGATACTTCAATATAAATTAATAGTTACCTGTAAGTCAATCATGGTAATAATTTACTTAAAAGGTTATGATGACGAGGTCAGAAAGTTAGCGAGAAGTTCAAACCCATTTAAATGCCAAGAGAACAATTCTCGTTGTCCTAGACTCTTTTTGCTTTTTTTTTTTCAGGTGTAATTTCATCTCTTAAAACAGAAGTCCTGGTACATTTTGAAATAATTTTTCCCCCTTTTCAACAACGATGATAGTTAAAACGTGTCAGAAAGTAATATTCCTAAAAGTACTTCCAATATAAAGACAAACACCAGCAGTTATGCAAGGGAAAGCACTACATTATCTTTATGAGGGAACAAATTACTTTTATTGCCATGTTTGTTTATGTATATCAATATCAAACAAAAGTGAATTTCATATAAAATAAAGACCAGAGTAACATTCTCTCAACTGTCTATAATTTTTAATTTAAGCAGTTATTATAATCCATTATAATAATAGTACAAATGAATTGCTACTGCACCCTGTTGGGCAGCCTTGGCTTCTGAAAGTTATGATTAATCTGCATTAGGGCTACAGTTTATTTTGAGAATAAGGTGTACCATCATTGATAGATCTTTTCCAAAGAATGACATTTAATATGACTATGCTCTTCATTGAAAAGTACTTGCTATATGGAATGGGAAGGGATTTGCAACAGTCACCTTCTATTTTTCATGCATTTTGTTTCTCAATGCCATGCTGACCAGAAACATGGCTACCCAGGATCCATTTAGATACTAAATGGGAATAGGTAAGGGGAAGGCAAAACTTAGCTTGCCAGTTGTTCTCCTGAGCCTCACTAGGCTGTATAAAGCAAAGCAAAACAAAACAAAACAAATATTATTATTCAACTGTTGTGACTAGTTGGATCCAGAATTCTGGCTGCCAACTGATCACATCCAGGCTCTAGTGAGCTTCCTCTATCCTGAAATGTGGCTGCTTTTCCCAGCAGAGCCCACAGCTGTCCAGAAATGGGCACTCCTCAGCAACAAGCTGGTGCCTACAGTTTTACAGAACGTGTTTATGAAAGCTGTTTTGGAGAGTCATTAAACTACCATTCCTGTTTCCAGGCATTTCAGTCAGAAGTTGAAGTGCTAGCAGAGCTCATAACCTCTGGAAACTGATCTCTGCATGGTATGGTTATCAGTAGCAATAGGAAATAATGGTTCACCACAATAAGTACGTAGTGAAAGTATACCTTTGAAAATATCCTCCCATTAGCCAAGCAACCAAACAAAACTCCTTCATTTCAGATGGCACACATTGATTTTCTTTATGTAATTGTTATTGATTTTAGTCTTCTAATATTATTGTACTTATACTCTTACTTATGAGCGTACTTAGAAACAAGATTGAAATAAGTGAAATTTCCTTTGTGCATTCTTATTACAGAATGAAACCTATAGATTAAATGCACATTTTAAAAATCAAAGCCAGAAGGTCCATATATTATTTTCAAAGATGCAGTTGTTCCAGTACATGGTAATAGCCATTGAAATATGCTTGTTGATTAGTGAATTGTTCACTAATCTTTGAACATCTCTTAGCTTCTTTACATCTCAGTATCTTTGCTATTCATAGTGCTGGCACAGTTCTTAAAATATAGTAGATGCTCCAAATTCACTAAGTGAATTGAATTCATGTAATTACAATAGGTTCAGGAATAAACATAAAGGTGAATGAGTGCTTGTGTATGTCTTTGTTAAAGCCATGTATTTTTCCTCTTTCCTTCTATTGAAAATAATCTCTTTCTTCATACAATATAACCTGATTATAGTTTCCTTTATTTGTCCCAGTTCCTCCTGACTTCCCCTCTCTTCCCTTTCACTTCCTTTCTGTCTCTGATTAGAAAAGAACAGGCTTGAGGAGATAACAACCAAAAATGACAAATTAAAATTTAGTAAGATGAAGCAAATGTACATACATATAAAGCTGATGTTGGACACAGAAGGGCAATCCAATAGGAAAGAAAGAATCCCCCCAAACAGGTACAAGAGTTAGAGATCTATTCACACTCACAGTCAAGAGTCCCATAAGCGAATAGCTATAATATATATGCAAAGGACCTGGTGCAGAGCCACATGGACCCTTTACTTGGAGTTTCAGTCTCTGTGGGCTCATATGTGCCTTGCTTAGTTGATTCAGAGGGCTTTTTTTTTCCCTACTGTCTTCCATCCCCTCTTCCTCTTGCATTCTTTCCACCTCCTCTTTGCAGGATTTCAAGATCTGAGAGCGGAGATTTGATGGAGACCTCCAATTTAGTCTCTCTCTTTCTCTGCATCATGTGTGGCTGTGGGTCTCTGACTCTATTCCCATCTGCTGCCAGAGGAAGCCTCTCTAGTGATGATGGGACAAGGCACATGGATCTATGAGTATAGCAGAATATCATTAGGTATCATTTTATTGTTTGGGGGAGGATTTCTATAGGATCCCCTTGGCCAACAACTCAATTGAATTCAACCTAGTCCTTCTTCTAGAAGCCTTGCCTGGCTACAAGAGGTGGCCACTTGATATTCTGTACCCCCCATCAATAGGAATCCTCATCAGGATTACCTTCATAGATTTCAGGAAGTTTCCATTGTACTTGGTTTCCACATCTCTTGCAATATTCCCTCCATTCCACCTGTATCTCCCCATACTCTCCCCTACCCCACCTGCTCCTCACCTGATCCCCTGGACTTATCTCAGTCTACCCACACAATCTATTTTCCCCTTATTTTCTCTGCTAGAGCTTTCTTCTGTGCCTAACCTCTCTGGGTCTGTGGATTGTAGCTTGGTTATAATTTACTTAATAGCTAATATTCCATTATAAATAAATACATACCATATTTATCTTTCAAGGTCTGGGTTACCTTACTCAGGATGCTATTTTCTAGTTCTATCCATCTGCCTGCAAGCTTCATGATTTCATTTTTTTGTTTGTTTGTTTTGTGTTTTTGTTTTGTTTTGTTTTTCGAGACAGGGTTTCCCTCTCAGCCCTGGCTGTCCTGGAACTCACTCTGTAGACCCTCGAACTCAGAAATCTGCCTGTCTCTGCCTCATTAGTGCTGGGATTAAAGGCATGTGCCACCACTGCCCGGCTTCATTCTTTTTTTTTTTTTTCAGCAAAGTGTAACAGCAGAGTGTACTCCATTGCGTAAATTGTGTAAATGTACCATAATTTCTTTATCTATTCTTCTGATGAAGGACTACTAGGTTGTGTTCAGTTTCTGTCTATTACGACTAAAACAGCAGTGAACATGGTTGAGCAAGTGTCCTTGTGGTAAGATGGAGCCCCCTTTGTATATATGCAAAGAGTGGTATAGCTGGGTCTTGAGGTAGATCAATTTCCAGCTTTCTAAGGAACAGCTACATTGATTTCTATAGTGGCTGTATAAGTTTGTGCTCCTACCAGCAATAGACGAGTACAGTACTCCCCTTGTGTCACATCCTCATCAGTATGAGCTATCCCTTGTGTTACGGATCTTTGGTGTAAGATGGAATCTCGGAGTCATTTTGATTTGTATCTCCCTGGTGTCTAAGAATCTTGAACATCTTTTAAGTGTTTCTCAGCCATGGGAGATTCCTATATTGAGAATTCTCTGTTTAGCTTTGTACCACATTTTTTAATTGGGTTATTTTGTTGGGTATATAGTCTGGCCTGGCCTCTATGAGCTCTTTAAGAGTCTGCAGCACATTTGTTCAGGACCTTGTGGCTTTTAGGGGCTCCACTGAAAAGTCAGCTGTAGTTTTAATAGGTCTGCCTTTGTATGTTACTTGGTTTGTTTCTCTTGCAGCTATAATCTTTCTTTGTTTTGTATATTCAATTTTTTATTATTATGTAAAATCGTGTATTTTTAAAAATTCCTTGCAAAATATATTTGAATAATATAAACTAAGCAAATAGTGATTATGTGCTTCATTATGGTTGCTTATGTTGCCTTATACATGGGGCATCCTGAAACTAGCAATTTATTGTTTCCTTGTCATGATTTCCACAATTGAAATGGAAATGCATGATCTCATGTGTAAACTACATGAATCTTCTACAGTTTTTTTATGGCATAAATATATCTAGTGTATCTCTATCATTGAAGAAATGATTTGTCAAATACACCTACAATATCAGGATATGGAATTCTGTAATCAGCAAGTCAGTTCTTAGGAAAAAGGAGAATTGTAGCCCAGCCCTTTGAATTCTACCATTAGGAAATCAAGCAATGTTTTGAAGGTACTAAAAGAAGAGACATGTGTATCAACTAAAGGAAGGAACAAAGTACAAAAACTTCGGGGAAAATGTGAGAGAAAGGACAGTAAAGGTGAAATACTTGAATGATTAGATATGTGAAAGGCCATCAGCAACTTGAGTCTTCTTGCATGAAATCTTTGGGCATTCACTGGCTCCTCCTCCAGTGTCTTAAAAAAAATAGCAGCCAGAGAAATAGTGAGATATTCACGATTTTGAATCTTATTTTCCATTCCTAGGGCTTGCATAGGTTACCCATTTTCTATTCTGCCTGAATTTCCTCTGTTAATGGGGAACTCTATCAAAACTTATCACTGATTGCAGAATTTCCTTAGATTCAAGAACATTTCCAATCAATAAACTCACTGGATAGATGTTTCTCTTACCTCTTTCAGAAAAAAAGCCAACAAACGCACTAAAGATATCAACTCTAAGGTGAGAGGTGAAGGTGTGTCTTATAACTTTGTTGAGGGTTGTTTTTCTCCTCCGTAGCAGGATTTGGGTAGTTCTTATGTAGAATTGCTACTTTTGTAAAAAATATAAAATAATTTTATTGCACGAATACCTTGTTTGTCTTGAAGTAAGCTAGTGGGCTTTAGAAGTATCATTTAGTTGCTGATGCAAGACGAGTTTTATGTTCACTCACTCCTTACAATTTTAAATAGCCCAAATGGAGAGACCACAGAGAAAGCAGGTCCGTTCCCCTCCCCCCCCCCCCGGCCCCACCCCCC
>JADRCC010257342.1:0-16012 GCA_019843855.1 Hylomyscus alleni | reverse complement strand
GGGGGGGCACCAAGGAAGATGATGTACGTATGGGATTTGAGGTGGGTGGGCTGGGATCAGTGAGGTGTGACTAGATGGGATATTTCCTTGGTCCTGACAGTGGACAAGGTGGAGGACCAGATAGACAGGTTCCCTCAGCAGTTGGCCTGGTGTCTAGAAGGCAGATCTAGTACAAGATCAAGTGAGAAGCAGCTGAGACTTGAAGGGGAACTTAAGTTGGCCAAATTGGCAGAATAATGGGGAGTATCCCATTTTGGCAGAAGAAAGGAGATGTGGAAGCTCAGAAGCAAGAAGGGGTGGAGTGCAGAGAGAAGTTCCCCAACTGCAGTGTGGAGTATGTGCATGGAAGAGGGAGATGGCTGTAGGGCCTGAAGTGCATGAGG
The DNA here is from genome assembly GCA_019843855.1 of Hylomyscus alleni. Classification (NCBI taxonomy): domain Eukaryota; kingdom Metazoa; phylum Chordata; class Mammalia; order Rodentia; family Muridae; genus Hylomyscus; species Hylomyscus alleni. The sequence continues at coordinate 15,629 of JADRCC010257342.1, read as the reverse complement.
CAATAGAAGCCAAAGGCAGGAGTCTGGAGTTTATGCCAAGTACGTAGGAAGATATTGACAGACTTTAACCAGGGTTTGCATGGAATTAAAAAAAACTAGCTAGCACTTACTGCAGACTTACGTGCAGGCCACTGTTCTAAGTACCTGGAACCTGTTTGCAGATTCATTTTATATACCTCCCTTCCTAAGGAGCAAGCAGGGCTACTACTTCCCTTTGAAGGAAAGAGGACATGAATAACTTGCCTCATGGGCTCATGTCTAATAAATAGCACATTTGAGAGCTAGTCTCAGGCAGTGGGCTTCTGGGTAACAGATACCCAGCCCTGCACTACATTTACCACCATCACTGTACCATGTGTGGGTGTGGGCTTGTCTGTCTCACCAGAACCCCCAGAACAGGAAGCAGAGCAAGAGGGAGACGCATTTGGGGAAGTGAGGCAGACAGCTTTCATGCTGGCCCTTTCAGACTTTTGCAGCTCCATCATTCGATGATAAGATTCTGGAGGTGGTTGCTGTGTTCGGCAGCATGCAGATGGCTGTGTCTCGTGTAATTAAGCTACAGCATCATCGGATTGCCCAGGTACTGGCCATGCTATTCCAGAGATCTAGTCGCCCTCTTCTGGGACTCATCCCTGTTTGGAGAGGCAGGGCCTGGCCTAAGACTCTGCTCACAGTAGAGACCCAAGAAAGAGAGATGCCTAACTAGGACCTAGAGGCAGCCCCACTCTGCCTCCCTCTCTCACTGAGTGCTCTGAGTCTTTCTGAGGTAGAAAAGGCCCAGCTGAGCCTGGTCTGCTGCAAGAAGCAGTGCACCTTGGACACTGATCTGTATGTAGCAGTGAGTAAGCCCACTAGGGCTTGACAGACAGCTCTGAGGCTAGCCAGAGAGGGCAGTCAGGTCAGGGCTCTTGGCTTTAATTCTGACAGCATTGACGAGCAGATACAGGTCCACCTACTTTGGGGTTGCAGGGAAGGAATGACTCTATGTACAGTACAGTGCTGATAGAATCTATTGGGAGAGAGTTGCTGGTGTCTTCCTGCATTCTCTTGGGCCCTAACAGTCAGCTGTTTAAAGTTTACTTACCTTTTTGATTTGGGGCACATTTTTGTAAAAAGAGTTGCAGAAGCCTCATCTGCTGTTAGACTTTGCTCTGCCCAGGGAAGTTTACATCTGGCAAGGACCATGACTCTTTGACCCCTTTAGCTTGATATCCGTATCTGTACCCAAGATCTTCTGGATCTACTTATCCCAGATGTCTTGGGAGGAAACGGTTGGGGCAGAGGGGGCAACAGAGCAGAGGCTAGAAAAGGAGGGCCAAGTAAATGGCTGTGGGAAAGGGTTGGGAATGCAGACACTCAGAGCAGCAAGGTCTGTGGGTGCTTTAAATCTTCTGGCATGGGATAACAATATGGCATCTGTTCAGTGTCGCACAGTGAAGATCTCCATCCTGGGGGATGAGGGCGTGCCTGTGCAGGTGGATGGGGAAGCCTGGATCCAGCCACCTGGGTACATTCGGATTGTGCACAAGAACAGGGCACAGACTCTGACCAGAGATAGGGTAAGAGCAATTGCCAACAAGGCCTGGTGGGGTCTGGGTTACCAGTGGCTTACTCATGGGCTCACCTGTACATTCATAAAAGAGGCAAAAGCATTTCATCTTTGTTCTTGGATTTCTCTTCACCATACAGAGATTAGCTGACATAGTGGTATGCCCTGTACTCTCAGTAATCTAGAGACAGGAGACTAGCTAAGGTTATATGGTGAGACTTGTTCCAAAAGACACAAAGTTAAACTAACATCCTTTCCATATAGCTTTTACCTTGCTGTGGGCAGATGGTGTGCTCCCCCTCTGGAGGACACAGGAGGAAGTCTGACTCTGGGTTCTAATGTCTCAGGCCTTTGAAAACACCCTGAAGTCTTGGGAAGACAAACAGAAGTGTGAGCTGCCCCGCCCACCATCCTTTTCCTTGCACCCTGAGATCCTGTCTGAGGAGGAAGCTACCCAGATGGATCAGTTTGGGCAGGCAGCAGGGGGCCTCATTCACAGGTAGGCTCTGCTGTGTTCCTTGAGACCTTGCAGGCTTTGTGGCCTGGCTTCCTTAGTCTTCATGCTTATTACTCAGGTTTGCACAATGAAGACATAAGATGCATGGGGATCTTATTTTTTCCAAGCTTTAAATCCCATGCTGGGTTTCTGAGAAAGGCCACAGACTGCCCTGGAGAGTAGGGTGCACCCTGCTCTGGTATTTATACAGGAAAATCAATAGGTTTTTCTTTTTTAGCTGTGGTTTACAAGTGGTTTGTAGAACTGCTGTTGCTCTTGTGGCTCCTCCCTGCTCAATTGGGCTCCTCAGACCTTCTGGCCCTTTCAATAGCTTAGCTTCTCTCAGTAGTGCCCTTGGCTGTCCATTTCTTGTTTCTCTTTGGCTTTTTCCTTGGCTCTGGCCGTGGGTGTGTGTTCTTCCTGGACATATTTGCCTTGTTCTGGTGAGTAGAGGCTTCAGGCTGCTTAGCAGCCCAGTTTCTCTTCGGTTCTTGTGGGCATCTCTAGACATCTCTGCCTCCATGCTGTTGTCTCTCGACACGAAGCTGATACCGGTGCAACCCCATTCTGCTCCTTTCCATGTCAGCCATGTTTATCTAGCTCCTTGTTGTAGGGACTGTGGCCCTGACACTTTGTAGTCCCTGGTAGCCAAGGAAGCCTGGCTGCTGGGAAGGTGTGCTTACTAGGCCAGCCTTCTGAAAGCCACAAGTAGCTTCCCACAGTATGTGCAAGTTGCTCCCTAGCTTTTCTTCCAGCATGCTCTGTCCCATCCTACCTCACCCAGCTTCTCTGAGATACCCCTGGGCAGCTCTTGGTCTTACCCAGGCTGATGTGGCTCAGAGCTCATCAGCACACCAGGTTTCTGTCAAAGGTGGGTCAACTTGAAGTTCCAGAATGTCTTAGCATGGTGTAGCATGTGTGTCCCCAAGTTTCTTGATTGCCAGCCTGCATGCAAAGCTGTTTGCTTGCTTTCCATTTTATGAGAGGTTTCATTTTATACATTTTTCTCCCTGGGAAAGCTAGGATTTTGTATCAGATTTCCCATAAAAGTCCATTATTTGTTGTTTTGGGGATGTGATATGCCTGTGGCTGTGACTGAGAGGTCATCATGGCAAAGCTACTATCCCCACTGGTGTGTCAGACTACCCCTTTGCATATGTCCTCTGGGTGTGTTCAGAAGCAGTGTGTAAAGCCTGACATGTGCCTCTTTCCTTCAGCATTCGGGAAATAGCACAGTCCCACAGAGACATGGAACAGGAACTCGCACATGCTGTCAATGCCAGCTCCAAAGCCATGGAGCGAGTATACGGCAAGCCCAGAACTGCAGAGGTACTTGGTCTTCTGGGTCTGGCTCCTCCTCACCTTTACAGCTCTTGGCCTTTCATATGGATGCATCTGTTCTTCTCAGGGGTTGAACTGCAGCTTTGTTCTGGAGATGGTGAATAACATCAGAGCACTGCGCAGCGAGACAGAGTTGCTGCTGGCTGGGAAGATGGCCCTGGTGAGCTGATAATCAACAGGAGGGTCCTGGCTGTGTGTGAGGTGTAGGTCCGGGATGCTAGACACGTAGGGTAGCAATTTTCAGTCCAGGGTCCTGAGCCAGAAGAAAAGGGCCTCAAAACCATGTAGTGTGGCCATTGTGTTGTGGCCAAATTCTTTGACAACATCTCAGCCAGCCAGGGTGTTGTCAGATGTTAAAGATGACATTAACAGTGTCTGTGTGGCTAGGTGTGCTGCACTATCATCTGTCTCCATTCAGTATCAACTGGCTGCCGAGTTAACCCTTAGTTTACTGGGCAGGAGTAGGAGTGTTGCTGGGCTGTAGGAGCTTGCTCAGAAAGCTGGCCACTAGCTCGCATATGACATGGAAGGGCATTGCTGGAGACCCAGAGACTAGTACTGTCCCACTCTCCACTCCAAAGAGGTACCGTACTGAATACCCAGGTGTTGCACTAGCTGCCTCCTATGCTTGTGCAGGAGGAGCATGGCCTGCCCACTTGGTGATAGAACCCAAGGGTACTGTAGCTGGCCAGGTACTAGGGTTGCTGCATGTGGCTTCCCTAAGCTAGAGCAGAGGTCTGCCCATCCTCACCTGTTCCTCAAGGAAGGGACATTCTGAGCTCAGGCCTTACCTTAGCTTCAGGTCTGCTAAGTTTTTATGGCAGCCAAGGATCTTGGTTTAAGCCTTACCCACCTTATCCAGGTTTGTTTCTCTCCCTTCCTCTGGAGCAGCAGTTGGATCCCCCTCAGAAGGAACGGCTCGGGGCTGCCCTAGTTGAGATGGACCGGCAGCTCAGGAAGCTGACAGACACTCCCTGGCTTTGCCAGCCCATGGAGCCTGGTGAGGAAGAGGTATGTGGATCCTGTACATGGTTACAGGGTTTAGTGGCTCATGCAGTTAGTCCCTGTATGCAGTATGGTCCTTGAGGCTTTGGGATTGAGGCAGCTGATTTGCCTTCTGGAGACTTCTGTACTAAAATGGCCTTTGAGGCAGGGAGAAATTTAGAAATGGAGGACAGAATTGAGAGTTGGGAATGAAAAGTGGTCCATGATGAACGGGTCCTCACTGACTCTGAAACAGGCAAGACTGGGGTGAACCAGGGGAGGGGGAGAGCAGGTGGCAAGAGGTGGAGCTGTGGGCAGTTTCTTGGAGATTGGTGACAGGAACTTGGTTGGTGTGTCCATTCCCCATTCAGTTTGATTTACAGGTACTTAAGAGATTCTTAATAGTTGCTTCTCTGATAGTTTGACTAGACAGGGACCCAGGGCATACTGTTCCTGAATAGCATCCTCCTACAGCAGGAGACAGAAGAGGGAAGCATCTGGCAAGGGTAGACCTAGGTTGCCCCTGAGCTTCTGGTGTCATCTTGGCCTCCTGTAACACAGGAGACAGTGTCCTCTTTAACATAGTTACAGGAGATAAATGATATGAAACACCACCTCTGCCCAGCTTAGTCTGTTGGAACCTTTGGCAGCAATATGTATTATGGCAGCAAAAGAGGATGTTGGGGCCAGAGAGATGGCTTAGTATTTAAGAGCACATACTGCCCTTCCAGAGGACCTGAGTTTGGTTGCCATCGCTCAGGCAACTCACAACTACTTGTATAACGCCACTTCCCTGGGCACCCATACAAATGTATAAGAACAGATAAGAGTATAAAACATTTAATTAACAAAGTATCTCTTCCTACTCCCAACCCCCAACTATAGATTAGACCTTGGCAATGAGTTTCTGACTCTGTGTTTCTTAGTCTCTCCAACAGAATGTGATGCTGGATCTTACTAAACGCAGCCGCAGTGGTAAATTCCGCCTTGTGACCAAGTTTAAAAAGGAGAAAAATAATAAGAACAAAGAAGTTCACAGTAACCTAGGAGGCCCTGGTATCTGCCCCTCTCCTGTGTGTCTCTCTGGCTGTCAAGGCCCAGTCTCCTGGTCTCTGCTTTTCTCCTCAGCATTGAGGCTCTTCCCCTTGATCTTGTGCTATATTCTCTGGTCACATGGCTATACTAGGTCTGTCTTATAGCTTTAAGACCATACCTTGCTTGTTATCTCTCTGTCTGGGTACTGACTGATGTCATGCTTTGCTTGAATGCACACCTTCCATGGAGACTGTGGGGTGATGGACAACTGAGCTGACCTGCCTACCCTGAATTTGGGGCTGGAAGTGGGGAGGACAACAGGAATGACAAGACGAACTTGGAGACACAAAACTTTAGACACACGACTGTGCTGGAGTTCTCTGTGCCTGTTTCCTCTAGCAGGCTGCTGATTACCATTTAATTGATTCACTGATCAAGGTTCTTAAGCTTGGCCTTCCAGGCCACCAGTGATTGTAGGTGAAGAATCTATGGGAAATGGTGCTAAAGAACATTTTCCCCCTTTGGATCAGTAAATTGGGTCTTTAAATGTATCTCAGTGGTTGGCCCTGAGTACTGTGTCTGGCACCTTTAGGGGCCAGGGCTGGAATTGGTGTGGCATCTGCTACCATTCAGGGCAGCTCCTGTTTGATTTTTTTTCTTTGCATGTTTGTTTAGAATTGAGTTTATGTGAATGATGGTGGATCTGACTCTGCATGGCCTAAGTCTCTCTGCACATCTCCTGTAGTGCTCCAGCTGTGAGCTCCTCTGGAAGCTGGAGGAAATGCTGGCTTTAGTCATAAAGATGTCCCCTCTGTGTTTGGTGCTGTTTAATTCCTCTGGTGACCCACCTGGCAGTGCATGTCCCTCAGGAGGGTAGCTCTCTTGTCTCCTTTACACTGCTGGAGCACAGTGCCTGTGGCTGGCTGATGGCTCTGGCTTTTAGGGACACCTTGGGTGGCACTGCTGGAATGTCTTGGTGCTGGCTGCTAGAGGCATCTTGGGTGGCACTGCTGGGTGTCTTGGTGTTGGCTGCTGCCTACTTGGCTCTGGGCTCTGGGCATTCACTGCACTCGTGCTTTTCCGTCTCTGACAGTTCACCTCTGGGGGACAGAGGAGGTTGCTGCCTGGCTGGAGCACCTCAGTCTCTGTGAGTATAAGGACATCTTCACGCGGCACGACATCCGGGGCTCTGAGCTCCTGCACCTGGAGCGGAGGGACCTCAAGGTACTTCACAGGTGTCTTCCCAGAATCCACACCTGCACTTTACACTCTCTTCAACTATGTCCTCTACCCTGACTGTGTTCTAGCATCACTGTTCATCAGTTTTTCTTGAGCCTTTTTGTGTACCCCAGGGTACCCAGGTCTTTGATGACTCCCCCTGATACAAATAAGGCCAGGTACAGACATGATGGGGGAAGCCTTGATTTTCTTAGCCACAAAAGGAACTGTACTAACGTTAGAAACTATGGGCTACTGCCCCGAGGTCACAGGCTCAGCCAACAAGTTCTAGGTTCTAGTGGTTGGTGGGCCACACTGCCCACAGTGAGTGAAGATGGAAGAGTCTGCTTTCTCAAGGCTGGTTTCACAGGCAACCTCTTGGCTCCTGGGCAGCTGCTGCCACTTGACCTCACAGGGACAAGGGTCAGATGGTTCATCCTCCCATCCCTGTGCATGTGTGGTCAGGTCTGCACCCACTGCCCTCGACTCACATAGCCCTGGCCTGCTTGGTTTGGCAGAGCTGTCTCTGAGTCGGCATTGCTTCTGGTTATGTCCAGAGGCAGAAAGATGCCATGGGGGCCTCCTCTCCCAACGCCACCCACTTGCTGTCAAGCCTCTGTTCTTTTTCTGCTGGCTGTCCTTCACAACAGTAGTCTTGGTAGAACACAGAAACCATGCATTGGGTGTCTGCATGACTGACGTGTGCTGATTTCCTTCCTATTTCATCCATTGGTCATTTTCCTAATTTGTACTTGAAAAGGAGACTGAGAAAGCTTGTTGGTGACAGCCCATTTGTAGAGCCTCTGGCTTGAGTCCTCTTCCAAATATCCATGTTGCCTGTCTTCCTTCTTTGTTGCAGGACCTTGGTGTGACCAAAGTGGGCCATATGAAGAGGATCCTTTGTGGGATCAAGGAGCTGAGCCGGAGCTCCCCTGCCACAGAGGCCTAGCCTCTGCGTTCTCTGCCTGCATCCTCCGCTCCCCCCGAGACTGAGGCCCAGGGAGGACACTGCCAGCACTCAGCCCCTGGCCTTTCTCATGGTGCTATTCTTTTTGTTAGTGACAGAAAGTTCGACGCCCGTTGGTAACAGCTTTGGAATCTTGAACATACCAACACAGCTACCTTTGAGAATACTTTTCCTAGCTGCAGTCATTTGGGGCAGACTGTGTCATGCCCACTTGTGACTCTTGCTAACCTGCCTTGTGGGCCACAGGGAATGTGGTGAATGAATCCTGACCACCCAGCACCTGGCACCCCTGCAGAACCTTCTTACCGAGCACATGCTCGGATTGTGCTGTGCACTACCATCTTCTGCCTCTATTGGCTCTCAGAAGCAGAGTTGGGCCTCAGTGGCCCTCACTAGAATGTTCTCTGTGCCTGCTACCCACTCTGTGGTTCTTCACCGCAACCCCACAAAGGTAGCCCACTGTTGTTGCCCCCTTTGTTCACAAGGTTTCATTGTTTTAAAACACAAGCTTATTTACTTTCCGGGAAGAAGGAAAGTCCTCCTGCTTAGGCCAGGCCTCAGGACACTTGGTTCTCCCCCTTTTTGCCCTCTGGGCTGTGAGCGTGTGGACAGCCAATGCATCTCCTCAGGATGCTACAGTTGTCTGCAATCCAGTCTAGGGCAGATAAGGATATGAGTTTACAATAACTCAGCATTCCTGTGAAGACCAGGCTTCCTGGGTGCTGGAAATGACATATGCCATGGAAGAATGAATAGTCAGTAGGGGCAGTCTGGGGCCATCTCGGGTGGCTTCTCTTCTGCTGTGAGGTTTGTTGTTCTAGGAGGTACCTGTGAGGCCTCTGACTATAGCTGCTGCCCTGCCACTATCTGCTGGGCAGAACTGGCTCTGACACAGCAGGTGGTACTGTTGGGGGCAGAAAGCTCCCCAAGGCACAGACTACATCCTGTGGGCAACCCAGGTGAGGATGCCCCTGGCCCTCACTGCCACTGACTTACCCTTCTGTACTTTCAGAGACATCAGTCCTCCACAGGGACTTGTATAACAGCTGGAAGGGCTGTAGCTCAGCCTTTGCAGGAGGGTGGCTGCTGGTCTGTGGTCCTCACCAGAGATGACAGGTCTGTGAACTCTACCAGAGCTTCCCCATCTGACATGGAGAGTCTGCAGCAGCTCCAGCTGTGAGCAAGGTTGACCTGCTGTTTGTTCCGGAGACTCTGGACTCCCTTGTTCATCTTCCCTTTACTGGTGATAGATCTGAGAGCCCTGTTCATCAGAGTGGAGAATGGAGAGGGCCTACAATGTTGTTCCTGCTGTGTTCTGCCCCAGGCCTAGAGTTCCATCCATTGCATATAAGATCTGGGCTGGGAGAATCTCTGCCCTGGATGTGGATGTTGCTGCCTTCCTGAATGGAAATAATTTTCACTTTTCCACCTGGGATTCTATTTCCTACTGAGCAGTCAATGTATACCAGAATGTGGAAGCAGGGATAACCTCAGACAATTCAGAGAGCTTGTGCCAGCCAGACCAGCTAAAACTTAGGTGACTAGGGTCCAGAGAAACAACTGAGGGCAGTGGCTTTGAGAAAGCTTCATATTTGAGCAAGAGTGTTAGAAATCATTGTTGTCAACAAAAAGTGAGAGGTCCAGTCTGAGTGCTGAAGGGATCTGCCAGGTGGCCAGGCTCTCCACAGATGTGTTATGGCCATCACCACCCTACCCCAAACACCTGACCCCCAACCCCACAGCAGTTTTTAGAGTTCTGGAGAGGGAGAGAATGAAGGATCCCAAGAAATTGGAGTAAAGGTTTTGTACCTGCAGGACAAGAAACTTAACCCCTCATATTTATAATCTTAATTTATAGTGACCATCTGGAGCAGATGCCTCTTGTATTGTTATGTACATAGTCTGCATTCAGAGAGTTGTAAATAAGTTCTTCTGTGTATAATAAAACAAGCCTGTTTTTGATCTTCCAGTGAGCATTCCTGTCCTCATTCCTGTGTGACAGTTGCTAGCTGTTCTGAAGATAGTCTGACTTGGTGGCTGCTGTATTCCAGGGGTCTGCTGGATGTGCAGTTCAGCCAGTGCAGCTCTGGGTTAGTCATTAGCAACAACAAAAACTTGTGGACAGCAGCTGTCACTCATGCTTCTTGTCACCCTCACACACTGATGCTTAGTGTGCTCAGCTGCTGTGCTCCTGCAGGTGGTGTGGTAGTTCTAGTATTGTTGAATATCTCGTAATCATATCTGACTTAGAGGGAAGCTAGCAGCTATGAAACCAGTTTTGGACTGCCAGGAAATTCATAGTACCTACCACCATGACCCTGGCCAGATCCTATTCCCCAGAATAGTAAACAGAACCACTCAACAGCCAGTTCTTCCAGTACACTTTCCCAGGAGTCTACATTTATTTTAAGCCAAAATAGACTTACTTCCAAATCACTGTTTCTAATATAAGTCATGTCTGTTGAATGTCTAGAGTATGCTTGGAGAAAAAGCCACACAAGCTCCTCAAGCAGCAGAGTACAGTCAGTCAGTATAGGACAGAGTGAGGACTGTAACTTAAAAATGGTTTATTTTTCTCTTTGATAAAATATTAGTGTTTTTTCCCTGTTTTGTGTATTCTGTCCTCGAATCAAATAAACAAACAAGAAAAGAACCAAATCGAAAGGCCTGTCAACAGACTTGGGCTGCAGCCGGCACTTGAGGCATGTCTTCTGGCTCCTCCAGGTAGTAAGAGGGTCAGGGGCCTCTAGCTTCCTTAAAGCAAAGTGACTGAGCTAGTACATCAGTACTGTATTGCCAGAGGCTGTGGTGAACAAACTAAGGAACTATGTCAGTTACAGGACAAGAAACAGTAGCCAGTACCCAGAGGACTCAGTTGTGGTCAAGTAATGTTTACTGTTGGCGTCTCCCAGAACCCCTTGGTGTGTAGCTCCAAGGACATGGCCAGAAAAGGTAACTAGTCCAAATCCAGCATCTTATAATACGAGTGCTTCCATAGAAGCAGTTACCTGACTGACACCTACTCTGGCAAATGGTGTTGGGAAGACAAAGGAAGAACAGGATGATACCTGCTGAGCATCAGCTCCCTAGAGAAGCCAGCATAGCTGCACTAGAATGTGAAACGCCAGCAGGGGCCAGCTGAAGCCCAGGCCAGAGTAACTTTTTGTCTTACACCACCTCAGTTCTGTTACATGAAGACATGTAAGAGCTGATAAGAAACTCATACCCTGACAACTCCTCTTAGGAATACTGTCATAGGCTAAGTCAGCCCAGGGTCCTAAACCTGCTAGTTCAGTAATAGATGCTGTTTTGATAGTGTAATAATTAGAGTGCATTAGTACCAAATCTCTTCAGTCAGTTACCTGTGCTGACTGAGAAGAGGCTTCACTTTCCCCAGGACATTTGGGAGCCTGGGGAACGTTGTGCAAGGCTTCTCTGATGGTCCTGCCTCTTACCAGAGTGTACAGGTGGTAGACAGCAGAGCAGATGAGTGCCATACGCAGTTCTTCCTGCACAGCCGGCTTAAGAGTGCTACTCTAAGCCCAAGAGGAGGCACATGGCATAGTGAGGGCTGGAATTGGGAATGAAGTCAGGACACACATCCTTCCTTGAAGCTTCAGTGAGGTGCCAGAACTGGATGATTAACTGGTCATCTCAAGAGTGGGTAAGTAACTGACCTTGTGGCTTACCTATATCTGATTTGTCCTCTTTGAGCAACTTGCCATTGTCCAGAAGTATACTTTGTGGAAAGAGGCCACTGAGGCCAAGCATAAGAGGTCTATTCCGGTTGGCACAGTGTGGGTCTGGGCCAGCTCTGCAGCTGCTGTGTCACAGAGCTAGTAATCGAGTGTACTTGCTTGGTCTGAGAAGTGCCATCCCTTCGCCTGTCACAAAGTTGAAGACTTGAGATCACTGGCTGTGGAAGCAACCAGCTTGTCCACCATAAACCCACAGGTGTCTGTCATAGAACTGACAGGATGGTTCTATGTGGAGCACAGGACATACTGCTGCAGGGGCTATCTGAAGCTTGCAACATGGATGGACAGAGAAGTTTCTGGTCCACGGGGCCTAGTGGGCATCCCTGCATTGGAGAACACATCGCTGCTCTGTGCTCGATGGACTTCTCGGCTGTGGGAGACAAAGGGTATCACTGATACACAATCACGTGTGAGGGGCTTATTTAGTTGTTTTTTGTTTGTTTGTTTAAGATTTATTTTATTAGATATTTTCTTTCATTTCAAATTTTATCCCCTTTCCTCATTCCCCTCTGAAAACCCCGCTATCTCATCCCCCCTCCCCCTGCTCACCAACCCACCCACTCCCACTTCCCTGTCCTGGCATTCCTCTACACTGGGGCATAGAGCCTTCACAAAACCAAGGGCCTCCTCCCATTGATATCCCACAAAGCCATCCTCTGCTACATATACGCTGGAGCCTTGAGTCCCTCCATGTGTACTCTTTGGTTGGTGGTTTAGTCCCTGGTTTAGTCTGGGGGTACTGGTTGGTTCTACTGTTGTTTGTCCTATGGGGCTGCAAATCCCTCAGCTCCTTGGGTCCTTTCTCTAGATCCTCCATTGGGGACCCTGTGCTCAGTCCAATGGTTGTCTGAGAGCATCCACTTCTGTATTTGTCAGGCACTGGCAGAGCCTCTCAGGAGAAAGCTATATCAGGCTCCTGTCAGCATGTACTTGTTGGCATCCACAATAGTGTCTGGGTTTGGGAACTGTATATGGGATGGATCCCCAGGAGGGAAAGATGGCCTTTCCTTCAGTTCCTGCTCCAAACTCCTTGTACAAAGCTCAAGTCTAAGTGGATCAAGGACTTGCACATCAAACCAGATACACTAATAGAAAAGAAATTGGAGAAGAGCCTCGAGCACATGGGCACAGTTCGGGAAAATTTCCTGAACAGAACACCAGTAGCTTATACTCTTAAGATCAAGAATTGACAAATGGGACCTCATAAAATTGCAAAGCTTCTGTAAGGCAAAGGACACTGTCAATAGGACAAAACGGCAACCAACAGATTGGGAAAAGATCTTTACCAACCATACATCCGATAAGAGGGCTAATATTCAAATGCAGTCAAAGAACTCAAGAAGTTAGACTCCAGAGAGCCAAATAACCCTATTACAAATGGGGTACAGAGCTAAACAGAATTCTCACCCGAATGGCTGAGAAGCACCTAAAGAAATGTTCAACATCCTTAGTCATGAGGGAAATGCAAATCAAAACAACCCTGAGATTCCACCTCACACCAGTCAGAATGGCTAAGATCAAAAACTCAGGTGACAGCAGATGCTGACAGTGAGGATGTAGAGAAAGAGGAATACTCCTTCATTGCTGGTGGGATTGCAAGCTGGTACAACCACTCTGGAAATCAGTTTGCCAGTTCCTCAGAAAATTGGACATAGTACTTACCTGAGGACCCAGTTATACCTCTGCTGGGCATATACCCAGAAGATGCCCCAACACGTTATAAGGACACATGCTCCACTATGTTCATAGCAGCCTTATTTATAATAGCCAAAAGCTGGAAACAACCCCGATGTCCCTCAACAGAGGAATGGATTCAGAAAGTGTGGTACATCTACACAATGGAGTACTCCTCAGCTATTAAAAACAGTGAACTTAAGAAATTCTTAGGCAAATGGATGGAACTAGAAAGTATCATACTGAGTGAGGTAACCTAGTCACAAAAGAACACACATGGTATGCACTCACTGATAAGTGGATATTAGCCCAAAAGATGGGAATACCCAAGATTCAATTTACAGACCACATGAAGCTCAAGAAGAAGGAAGACCACAGTGTGGATACTTCGGTCCTTCTTAGAAAGTGGATGAAAATACTCATGGGAGGAGGTGCAGAGACAAAGTTTGGAGCAGAAACTTAAGATTTATTTTTATGTGCATGAGTATTTTGCCTGCATCCCTGGTTTGTATGGAGGTCAGAAGAGGGCACTGGATCCCCTGGAAAAGGGTTATAAATAGTTGTAAACCACCATGTGTGTGCTAGGAACTGAAGTTAGGTCTTCTGCAAAAGCAGCCAGGGCCATCTCTCCAGCTCTGGCGAGAGATAAGGGTGCTTAGAATGGCTCCCAAATGAATCTCAGATACTAGGGCTCAAGGTAGAATAGGGTTTGAAGGTTGGACAGATGGTTTTCAACTGCCTGTCTGAGGCCCCAGTTTACTCTTGTGAGAATGGGGTTCCCCACATCCTGGCTACACATTGTTAATAGGCAGCTGTACACAATCAGTTCACAGCAGAGTGACCTTTTTCTCTCTTCATTTTTTTTTTTTTTAAAGGCTGGGATTAAAGGCATGTGCCACCACTGCCCAGCAGCTTTACACTTTTATTTTTTTATTTATTTTTATTTATATGAGTACACTGTAGCTGTACAGATGGCCATGAGCCATCATGTGTGTGGCTGCTCGCTCTGGCTTAATTCACTGCAGCTGTCTTCAGACACACCAGAAGACGAACCGATCTCATTACGGGTGGTTGTGAGCTACCATGTGGTTGCTGGGATCCGAACTCAGGACCTTCAGAAGAGCAGTCAGTGTTCTTAGCCGCTGAGCCATCTCGCCAGCCCTTTCTTCATTTTAAGTTGAAATCATACCCACACACCTATGTGACAGTTCAGGAAGCTCCCTTTGGTTCCCTCAGTCCCTGTCCCCAGAGAACCACCACTCTGACCACTTTGCAAACTAGTCTGCACTGTGACTTCCAAACACAATCACGGTACTGTGGCTCCTGGGTCTGGCATTTACAATGGACAGTACCCTCTTCAGATGGCTTCCATGAGACTCATGCTAAGGTTGGGCTCAGGCCACTGCATTTTCTTGTGTGTCTGTGCTAAAAGTGAGTTTGTGAGGGTATTGCTGTGTGACAGGTGTGTGTTCCCTAGTAGTAGGAACCACCTCCAAAATGGTGTTCCAGCTCTACACCTGCTAGCAAAGCCCTGTACAGACCTAGGCATGGTCTTCTCACCAGTGTGGCACCATTTCAGCATTATAAATGGAGGTTTGACTTGACATTTGTTTGATGAATGAGCTTAACTGAACATTCTCTGTATGCTGACAAGATGTTGCACTTCCTTTCTGCTCATGCTTTTTATCTATGTATTTATTGGTGTGTTGGCTTTTCTACCATAAGGCGTATTTACACCAGTAGCCACAGCTTTTGACCTGTCATGCTTAGAGACATGCTTTACAGATAACCCAGAGTCGGTGTTAGCAGCCACCATGAGGTGCACTCACATATGGCAGCAGAGTGCCATGCTCCTACCATTTGTGATGGGCTGTCAGTGACGAAGAGCAAAGTGTGCTCTCTGAAATGTTATGTAGGTGACAGTGATGCTGGTCCCTTATGAAGGTGAATTCACAATGAACCCCTTTGGTGGCTTTTGAATCTGAAAGCCTGTAATAACATTAAGTATAAAAAGTAAGATGGGAGAAAGTGGGAAGCAGTGCAGGCTGCTAAGGATGCATTATTCCAATAGCATGCAAATGGAGATGCCGCTGAACACATGCTAGCTCTACATAGGGATGAAGATGACAGGCCTGACCTGGAACACTGCTGGGTAACAAGGAGGGCCCTGCAGAAGATCAGGTGAGGTGTCTGAAATGGCAGTGAGTATGCTGGGTCTTCATCCTTAGTGGCCCTGAGTGGAACATGCCCAAGCCTTAGACTTACCTTTTCTTTTTTTCCAGAGCTAGCCGCTTCTGGTTTTCCTTCCCAATGTCATCTCTGATTGTGCTGAAATCATCATTGTCATCCAACAGGAGATTCTAAATTTTAAAACAATAAAACCAAGGTTTTCAGTCTGGCCTACATTTAGAACAGGCAGATAGTAAACTATCCAAACTAAAAAGAAGAAGAAGATGCTCAGACTTAACTGATTTTTGAAAAATTTTAAATTTTTGTCAGTCAGTATTTGTATTTATTTGTATATGTGGAAGCATATGTATAACACGTGCATGCCACAGCACACACGTGGAGATGAGACTGCCCTTCCTATGGGTGGCATGATGGCAC